>ML112017.1:7351-49913 GCA_003697995.1 Taxidea taxus jeffersonii | reverse complement strand
CCAGGGGTACAGGTCTGTGAATCGCCAGGTTTACACATTTCACAGCACTCACCATAGCACATACCCTCCCCAATGTCCATAACCCAACCACCCTCTCCCGACCCCCCTTCCCCCAGCAACCCTCAGTTTCTTTTGTGAGATTAAGAGTCTCTTATGGTTTGTCTCCCTCCTGATCCCATCTTGTTTCATTTATTCTTTTCCTGGCCACCCCCGCCAAACACCCCACATTGCATCTCCACTTCCGCATATCAGGGAGATCATATGATAGTTGTCTTTCTCCAACTGGCTTATTTCGCTAAGCATAATACCCTCTAGTTCCATCCACATCGTCGCAAATGGCAAGATTTCATTTCGTTTGATGGCTGCATAGTATTCCATTGTATATATATACCACCTCTTCTTTATCCATTCATCTGTTGATGGACATCTAGGTTCTTTCCATAACTTGGCTATTGTGGACATTGCTGCTATAAACATTTGGGTGCATGTGCTCCTTCGGATCACTACGTTTGTATCTTTAGGGTAAATACCCAGTAGTGCAATTGCTGGGTCATAGGGTAGCTCTATTTTCAACTTTTTGAGGAACCTCCATGCTATTTTCCAGAGTGGTTGCACCAGATTGCATTCCCACCAACAGTGTAGGAGGGTTCCCCTTTCTCCGCATCCTCACCAGCATCTGTCATTTCCTGACTTGTTAATTTTAGCTATTCTGACTGGTGTGAGGTGGTATCTCATTGTGGTTTTGATTTGTATTTCCCTGATGTTGGGGCAATGTTAGCAATGTTCCTAGGAAGAAGTTGCTGCGGCTGAGGTCGAAGAGGTTGCTGTCTGTGTTCTCCTCAGGGATTTTGATGGATTCCTTTCTCACATTGAGGTCCTTCATCCATTTGGAGTCTATTTTAGTGTGTGGTGTAAGGAAGTGGTCCAGTTTCATTTTTCTGCATGTGGCTGTCCAATTTTCCCAACACCATTTGTTGAAGAGGCTGTCTTTTTTCCATTGGGCATTCTTTCCTGCTTTGTCGAAGTTTAGTTGACCATAGAGTTGAGGGTCTATTTCTGGGCTCTCTATTCTGTTCCATTGATCTATGTGTCTGTTTTTGTGTCAGTACCATACTGTTTTGATGATGACAGCTTTGTAATAGAGCTTGAAGTCTGTAATTGTGATGCAACCAACTTTGGCTTTCTTTTTCAATATTCCTCTGGCTATTCGAGGTCTTTTCTGGTTCCATATAAATTTTAGGATTATTTGTTCCATTTCTTTGAAGAAAATTGATGGGATTTTGATAGGGATTGCATTAAGTGTATAGATTGTTTTAGGTAGCCTAGACATTTTCACAATATTTGTCCTTCCAATCCATGAGCATGGAACATTTTTTCCATTTCTTTGTGTCTTCCTCTATTTCATTCATGAGTACTTTATAGTTTTCTGAATATAGATTCTTTGCCTCTTTCGTTAGGTTTATTCCTAGGTATCTTATAGTTTTGGGTGCAATTATAAATGGGATTGACTCCTTAATTTCTCTTTCTTCTGTCTTGTTGTTGGTGTAAAGAAATGCAACTGATTTCTGTGCATTGACTTTATATCCTGACACTTTATTGGATTCCTATACAAGTTCTAGCAGTTTTGGAGTGGAGCCTTTTGGGTTTTCCACATATAGTATCATATCATCTGCAAAGAGTGATAGTTTGACTTCTTCTTTGCCGATTTGGATGCCTTTAATTTCTTTTTGTTGTCTGATTGCTGAGGCTAGGACTTCTAGTACTATGTTGAATAGCAGTGGTGATAATGGACATCCCTGCCGTGTTCCTGACCTTAGTGGAAAAGCTTTTAGTTTTTCTCCATTGAGAATGATATTTGCAGTAGGTTTTTCATAGATGGCTTTGATAATATTGAGGTGTGTGCCCTCTATCCCTACACTTTGAAGAGTTTTGATTAGGAAGGGGTGCTGTACTTTGTCAAACGCTTTTTCAGCATCTATTGAGAGTATCATATGGTTCTTGTTCTTTCTTTTATTAATGTATTGTAACACATTGATTGATTTGCGGATGTTGAACCAACCTTGTAGCCCGGGAATAAATCCCACTTGGTCGTGGTGAATAATCCTTTTAATGTACTGTTAGATCCTATTGGCTAGTATTTTGGTGAGAATTTTCACATCTGTGTTCATCAAGGATATTGGTTTGTAATTCTCTTTTTTGATGGGGTCATTGTCTGGTTTTGGGATCAAGATAATGCTGGCCTCATAAAATGATTTTGGAAGTTTTCCTTCCATTTCTATTTTTTGGAACAGTTTCAGGAGAATAGGAATTAATTTTTCTTTAAATGTTTGGTAGAATTCCCCTGGGAAGCCATCTGGCCCTGGGCTTTTGTTTGTTTGGAGATTTTTGACGACTGTTTCAATCTCCTTACTGGTTATGGGTCTGTTTCTTCCTGGTTCAGTTGTGATAGTTTATATGTCTCTAGGAATGTATCCATTTCTTCCAGATTGTCGAATTTGTTGGCGTAGAGTTGCTCATAGTATGTTCTAATAATTGTGTGTATTTCTTTGGTGTTGGTTGTGATCTCTCCTCTTTCATTTATGATTTTATTTATTTGGGTTCTGCTTTGCATTTTTTCTGATTACTTTTACACAAGTGGAATATTTTTCCAGTTTAATTCAACAGACACTTATTGGGCTATTGTTATATACTTGGAATCATGTTAGCTGATAGAAAGATGGCTGATAGAAGCTGTGTAACAGAACTCTTTGTGTTACCAAGATAACTTATTAAGTGTGTGTGTGTCTGTGTGTATACCTTTGTTCTTGTATTAGGTTATGTGTGTCAGTGAGAACAGGGATGGAGAAAAAAATTTTTTTCAAGAAAGTATCATTGAAGTTCTCTGATTTCAAAAAGATTGAGAAAAAGCTTTCTGAGGGACTGGTGGAATTTTCACAAAGGACCTCCCAAACTCATCCCACTCCTGTGCTGTCCCTTCTTGTGCACCCCAGGACACAACAGTCTCCTTGAGAGTATATTCTTCCCTTTGGTCTAACACAGGTGCTTTCCATCTTTGGAGTTACTTTCATAGGGATCCACTTGGCCCCAGGGAGACTGGGTATCTTCAGAGAGTTAATGTTCTCTTTCTCTCTTCCTTCCTCTTAGCTACCAATCAAAGTGAAGTCCAAAGCCATTTTTTTGTTGTTGTGTTTTAAGTTTTTATTTAAATCCCTATTAGTGGACATACTGTATAATATCGGTAGGATGTGTACAATATAGTGATTCAATACTTCATCCAACACTGCTCATCACAAGTCTAAAGCAATTTTAAAGGGAAAGAGAATGAAACTGATCACATTCTAGAAAGGAAAGGATTTAAAAAGAGAAAGAAAAGAAGGCAATTTTGAAAACTGTTCATCTGACAAAGTACAAACTAAATAGTAAGTAGATGGGAAAACCAGGCATTCTTCTGATCTGGTGAAGAATTCAACTGTGAGGGATGCCTGAGTGGCTCAGTTGGTTAAGCGGCTGCCTTTGGCTCAAGTCATGATCCCAGCGTCCTGGGATTGAGTCCCACATCGGGCTCCTTGCTCGACGGGGAGCCTGTTTCTCCCTCTTCCTCTGCCTGCCTCTCTGTCTGCCTGTGCTCGCTCTCTCTCTCTCTAATAAATAAATAAAATCTTAAAAAAAAAAAAAAAAGAATTCAACTGTGATGGCCAAGATGAGACTATCAGCCTCTAGTGTATACAGTTGTTTTCTCAGTGTTGATTCAACCCTGTAGTTATTTTTCAAAAAAAAAAATCTGAGTACTTTCAGGATAAACTGAGTCAATAGACGACAACTTTTCAGTCTGACAGTTGCGTTACAGTCCAGTCCCTGTGGGCCACCTGGGGGCAGCATGTGACTCCTATGCCTTAAAATTTAGTATCCCCTGACTTCCTTGTCTCCACAATGTCCAAGAGACCACCCAGTCCTGGGGGAGTGTGTGTACGTCTGTGTGTGAGGTCTTCCTTTCCTGGCACCACCACTGAATACAAATTCCACAGGCTCTTTCTGTGAGCACTTGGGTGTTCATCTCAGGCGTATTTACCAATGTTCCTCATCTCTTCTCTCCTTGTTGGATTTGTGCACCGAGACACAATCTAATTTATAATGGTTGGTGGTCAGATTATGAAACCATAGCTCCTCAAAGGAAGTCTTTGGGGTCAGGGTTAGAGAGTCCATTGAAAATTACTGAGAACTGTTAGGAGCACTAAGTTCTGTTCCTAATTGTTCCAAAGGCCCGCCCTGTGACTAGACCAGGAGATTTCAGTGTTCCCTGGTGAACATTTTGTGGGCTTGGAGACTTAAAAATTCCTCTGGGGTGAAAAAGAGTGGTTGCACACCTCACCACCACCACCACCACCACCACGACGAAAGAATCCCAAGACCCTGACCCGGATGGCAATATCATCTGATCTAAATCCCAGCAGAGGATGTGTGGGAACCCAGGTGCCCTAACGGTTCCCATTTATTCAACATACATTACTGAATGCCTACTGGATGCTAGTCACATTGTGGGTACCAGGGTGGGTAGGAGTAGGGACTAAAAAGTAAGAATGTGTTTCCTTTTTTCCTATGGGAATGAGCAACATAAATCCTGAAAAGCTTTAGATCTACAGACCTTCTCAGCACGTAGAGCAGGGCTGGTCCACAGTGGTGATCAGGAATGTTAAACTGAAGGAAGACCTAACTCTCATGGTTCACCTAAGTTTGACAACTTTCTTTAAACATCACCAATTCTCTCTAGTGTATAGAGATTTTTTTAAAAATCCTGGAATTCTGAGAATTCTTGGAATTCTGGGGAACAAAGAGAAGATTGTCACACTGAAGGGACTTTGGTCCTTGGCTTTGTAGACCATTTATAAAGTGGATGGTTCTGTGGTTGACCAAACCACAGATGAGTTCCTTAGGGACCAACGTGGAATGCATATCTGAGGCTTGCTGGTGATTAGGCATGTTCTAAAATGATTTGCTTGTTAAGCATTGTGCTAAAAACATAGTGTCCTAGAAGTCCATCCTGGAACCTAGAGTTACTCCAGAAAAAAATCATCTCTAAAGACTAAAATTCTCTAAACTGCTTTGCAGTGAGGAAGTGAATGTTCTTAATAAGGAATCCATGTGAGTAAGGGATGACCTTGGAATAATTGTCAGATAGACCAGGAATGACCCCATCTTAGATGCCTTGTTGCATCCTCTTAGGGTTCATATTCCTTTCCTCCAGAGCACAGGCTGTAGTGTGTAGGTAATATTTATCCATGTGATTGATTACTGCCCACCATCCTCCCCTAGGCTCCATCAGTACAGGGACTGGGTGTGTCCTTTGTTGCTACTGAGTCCCTGGAACCTAGTATAGTACCCAGCACAAAGTTAACACTAAGCAAATAAACCAGAACTTCTGTGAATGAATTTATACTCTACCTAAGAGCCATAATGTCACTGGGTCAGTAAGCATACCTGCTTCTATTAGCCTCGTCAACTTGCAATTCTGCCCACTCCCTGACACTATTGAAAAAAATAGGACATATACACATATGTATATATATTATACACACATGTATATATACATATACACATATTATATATACACATATGTATATATATATATACATACATGTGTGTGTGTGTGTGTGTGTGTGTGTCTGGCAAAATCATAAAGACAAACAGCAAACTGAGACAAACATATGCTGTACATATGGTAACATACGAATACCTTTATTGTACAGTGGGGACTATCACTTAAATTAAAAGAGAGAGAATCTGGCTATTTCGAAGTTGCAAGTAGGCTCCTTGTGTCTAATATGGCTGCACACTGGGATTATCTTCAGAGCTTGAACAAACCCTGAGGCCTGGTCTCACAGCCAGACATTCTGGTTTAATTGGTGGAGTATGGCCTGGGCATTAAGAGGTTCCAGGAACAAGCCATGTGATGCTGATATGAAGCTACGGCTGTAAGGTACTGATCAAAATGCAGACAGCACGTCATTCTGGAGCAGATTCTGTTGCTTTTGTGAGGAATCACTCTAAATCAAAGGCAGTTGTTACCCTTCGCTCCCTAAGAAGTGCTTCAGGAAAGAGGATCTTTCCTTGTGGCTTGACAAAGAGGACAGGTTGTACAAAGAGGTACCTAGGATCCTTTCAGGAGAGAAGCAATCAAGACTTTGACCCTTACTTTTTGGAGATTCAACCTTCTAGTGGATCAAGATGGTTTCAGTGAAGCTCCACTAAGGAGGAAAAGATCCCAGAGTATCCCAAGAAGAGCTTTTCCTGAGGGAAGGGAGAGTCTGATAATCATTGTCAATATGAGACCACAGTTATAGCAGTAATGATCAAAACAGTGACAGATTGTTTTAATACTCTTTTACCCAATGTAATTTTGTTGGCCTGGTTCAGTTGTTTGGCCTAAAGTAGATGGCATGCAGCACAGACGGCACTATCTGGGTGGTGTGGGCTGGGAGAGTGTCAATTCTCTCATAGAAAGATGGCTAGTAGGTTGGCAAAAAACAGGCAGATGTGCATCCCTTTTCCAGCTAATTTGTGAACTCCTTGAGGACAACGCTGCTGGGTTCCACAGCTTCAACTTTCTTTGAAGATATTAAGAGTATGGTTAATTACCCCAGCTTGCCCCCTTCTTTTTTTTCAGCTGAGGCTTAGCCTCAGATGGCTAGTTTCCTTGCCTCTAAATAATTTTCTTGGACTTGTGAGTGATACCTCATTGGAATGAGGAAAAGTCTTTCCCCACAGGTACCTTCTACATGCTAAATGAGAAAGGTTAGCAATAACTCAGCCATGGTGTTCAGCCTCTGGGACTCTGAACAATGGGGACAGAGGCTGCTGGCACCACCACTGGAAGACAGAATTCAATCCAAGTCTCAACAAACCTTGGAGTCCTTTGCATGTTCTTAGTGAGTCTGAATGAGTGTCGCTTCAGATGTGGTGAGAAGCCGAAATGGAAACTATTACATCAAAACATTTCATTTGGTGGGGGGGACTGTTCGGAAAATTTTTAATTTTTTTAAGGAACAAAGAGAAGTTGATGAAAGGATTTGAGGTTATAATGACCAAAGTCTCTGCTGCCTAACTTCCCTCCCCCACCCTTCTTCCAAAATGGAGAAAAGAAACGAAGCCAGAGAAATGTCTTAAATATTGTAAGTCTGGCAGACCTAGCTTTTAGCTAGGATAGCATGTAGTGGTAATACCTTTTAATTACAGCTATATAATTATAAATAGGAAAGAAATTAAAAGATGAAGATGTGGTTTGTAATGAAATTACCATAAATACCATGGCAAGCTTTAAAGTCGTCATGAAAATTCATAATACAAAAACATGAATGTGGAGGTTAACTTCTACCAAGACTAGAATTAAAATTTTGTGGATTCGTGGTCTTCCTTGTTAGCTTGGTATTTCCTCCTAAGTACACATAGGCACCATTAGTCATGCAGACACAAACAGACCTTTAAGAAGTCAGAGTCCTTGTTGGTAACTCTTAAGTTCCCTACTTAGGCAAAGGGACATAGAAATGACTGGGTTCCAAAGATAAATGGAACCATCAAAAGAAATCTCATCCAACTTCTGGCCATTTTTGATTACCTCTCCTGTTGGAATCATGCATGTATTTTGTTTGTGATATGTGAGTTTATCTTGCAGTCTTTATTTCAAGACCCATTTTACTTCTCACTGAACTGACAAGTTTCTGTGATTGAGGGGAGGGGATCATAACCGCAAACTGCTGCATTGGTCCTGGGACCAATGATCTAAGCTATCAGATCAGAACATTTGAACAGTTTACATCATCTTTCAGTGCCTTTGCTTTCCTTACAGGTTAGCTCCTATTTGTTAAAATACTGATAATGAGATCGACATCATGAGGCAATTTCCGTAAGCCTTTTCTATAGCTGCAAACTACTAAGACATCTTGAAAACATGAAACCTTGATCAGAAGAGAGATCAGGTAAGTGAGTTTGGTTCACTCTTTTGCAAACTTTTCTCCAACATTGTGAAAATGTTTAATATGTGTCCTAGTGATGGTAGATTGTGTCCTCCCTTTGCACCCAACAAGAGGGATTTTTCTTTTTTTAAACCAAGAACAATTATTTTGTCACTTCTTTACTATCATTGGCTTACCAGCTGGCACAACCAATTAAGAGGTATGTCTTTATGTTTCTGCTATTCATAAGAAATTATGCTGTGATGACTGTATAAGATTAAAGAAAGGATAGCAAAGTTAGTTCGAAGATGCCAGAGGAAAGTGTTGAGAAAAAAGCAAATTAGAGGAGGCCTTGTATGCTGGAATTTTTTTTTTAATCCAATGGATAATGGAGAGCCATTGAAGGTGTTTTAAGTGTGACAGTGACATAATAAAAGTGGCATTTTGGGATAAATTGAAAGGGGGATAAGTAGAGAACTGGTCACTGCCTACCCTAAAGACAATGTGAGGCAAGAATAGAGTGACATTTTTCCTTAGCTTGAAGTTGTGGGAAAGCTAGAACCCAGCTACTAATACCAAAGGTGGGTGGAAGGTCTAGCTCCTGAGGATTCTCTATTCCTTCTTCCCTCTGTCTCCACCCAGTGGGCTATGTGATTCCAAGTGAGGGATGCTGCTCCCTCAGCATTCCAGCACCCCAGATGGAAGGAGAAGGAGGTGCTTGGATAGCAGGGCTACCTGATTGGGAGTGTAGGTAGTTGTGTGTGGTAGTGGTGATGGATTTTGAAATGGCCAAGAAGAAGTGGTCTCATTCCTCCATACCTCTTTCTAAACTCTCAGGAAATGATTGATACATAAGACCTGGGTGACCTTGGTTTGCACCTCCATCTGGCACCACATTGCTAGCCAGTTGTTATGCTGAATTCATTGGGGGGGAAATAAGGAGAGATTGGAAGAGTTGGATTGTCATAAAAGACAGACAACAAACTAAACAATAGATAATAAAGAAAGTTGGAATTAATGGCATAGAAAGCACAAGAATATAAAATAAGTATAATATATATCCTCAAAGGAAAAAAATATCAGAAATAGAAACAGAAATGAACAGTCTAAAAGAGATCCAACCAGAGAATATTAGGTAAGAGGAAGGTGTTGGAACACAACCGATTCTGGCCAATGTGACTGGGGTCCTGTCGAATCCTGTGAGAAAACTCCAGGAGATGGAGGGCAAGAGTCTTCCTAGGATGACACCCAGATTAAACATGGGAGGATCCTGGAGTTTTAATGTCCTCCTTATAAGTGTGAAGAATCCTTAACTTGCTCTTGTCATTTAAAGCTAAGAGTTACTGTCATTTAAAGCTAAGAGATCATTGTTGTTGTTCACTTGTCTCACTTGATTGCCTGCACATAAAGCACATCTCACATGTAGCCCATGCCCTGCACATAAATCTATATCCTGTTTGTAATCAGATCTTGTGGAAGGTATAAAAGAAGTGATTGTAAGAAATAAAGCCATTTACGATCATCAGTCGGTAGTCCCCCCATCATTTCAGCTTCGATCACTGGGATCCCCACCTTGTGAAGGTGACAGGAAGGCAAGAGATGAAATGAGAATCCCACTAGGTGGATGGAACCACAGAATGAAAACCTTGGATTGAGTAATGAATGGGTTGGAGACTGAGCCCTTAGGTGTTAGAAAGATAATAAAGAGCAGGACTAGATAAAAGAAGAGTTAAGGGGGCGCCTGGGTGGCTCAGTGGGTTAAAGCCTCTGCCTTCGGTTTGGGTCATGATTCCAGGGTCCTGGGATCGAGCCCCGCATCGGGCTCTCTGCTCAGCGGGGAGCCTGCTTCCCCCCCCTCTCTCTGCCTGCCTCTCTGCCTACTTGTGATCTCTCTGTCAAATAAATAAATAAAATCTTAAAAAAAAAAAAAAGAAGAGTTAAGAGATATGGAATATGGAAGTGCCAATATAATAAGGATACTAGAATGGGAGAAAGTGGGTGAAGAAATATTTCAAGAATTATGACTATTTATATAAAAAATGTGAATAAAAGGTTTTAGATCAAAAAGGCTTTTAGAGTGTCATAGAGTAGAGCTAAAAATCAACACTCGCCATATTATAAAGGTATTTAAGAACTTAGAAGACAAAGAAAAAATTCTAGATGATTTTTAAAAAAATACTAGATGATTCTTGACAGAGCAGATGACCTCAAAAGGAATAAAAATAAGCTGTCATCACACTTCTTAACAGCAACACTGGATGCAAGAAGACAGTGAGTAATACATTCAAAGCACAGGAACGTTGCTCCTGGGATTTTATACCCTGATGAACTATCATTGAAATGCAAGAGACGAAATGAAGATATTCTTATATATACACAAAGTCTGAGAATGTTTACCTCCCAAAGGCATGCTTCAGAATGATGGGGGAGGACAAAGACTCATTCCAGGAGGATGCTAAAAATATAGAAAGTATACTGGTCAGTGCCCAGGCGGAAAAACAGATTATTTTTGATTGTTCAAGCTGACAGGGGATTTAAAGCAGGGAGACAATTATAAAGATGTTGGAAGACCTAGAGGAGCAAAGGGAAAGGACATTCTTCTGAGAGCTCAGGGAGCTACTCCTAGACCTGGGTTGGAGCCTGTGCACCCACACTCACTGTGGCCAATTTTGGAGCCAGTGCTGGGGGGAACATGGAGTCACCAAATCTGCTAGAACAATGGAGCTGCCACCATGCAGAGCTGCTGCTATGGCCAGGGCACTGTTGAAAAGAAACAGGATGGCCCTGACCTTTCTTCCAGCTGCTGACCAGGTGCAGGTGCCTCCCACTGGCTAATGAGAATTTAGCTGGCGAAGAACTCTGGGAATTTTCAGGCTTCCAATAGCTGCCCTTCTCCACAGAATAGAATGGCAAGTGTGGGGTTAAGAACCAAAGACAAATAACTGACCTGGGAATTAAGGGTGTGTAAATAAATGAAAAAAGTTAATTCCTGTCTAGGGGCAGCTGGGTGGCCCAGTCATTAAGTTTCTATCTTCGGCTCAGGTCATGATCCCAGGGTCCTGGGATGGAGTCCACATTGGGCTCCTTGCTCAGCAGGGAGTCTGCTTCTCCCTCTCCCCTGCCCATGTTTGCTCCCTTTGTGTCAAATAAATAAATCTTTTTTTTAAAAAAGTTAATTCCTGTCTAAAAGAGCAAAGAGAAAAGACAAGAAAGGCACATCCATATTAATCTGGAACAAAAATGAACAACACCACTATTTCAAGGAGGTGACAGTGTGCTAAGGTCCCTCTCTGTTCTGGGTGAAGTCATAGATACTGGAAGGTGTAAGAAATTGATTGTGTTCTATCTTACTAGTCCTTGGAGAAAATGTAGCCAAGGCAACAGTGAAACACTTTAGAGACATGAGAATAGCAAATATAAAATTGAATGGCTCCCATATTGGGAAGAATATGGTAAAAAAGGAACCCTCATGCACATGGGAACAAACTGGAAGAGCCACCTTCTGGCAGCACTTAGGGAATCTGAGGATCCAGCCAACTCATTCCTAGGAATATGCTCCAGAGAATCACTTGCAACATATTGATAAGGGGACACGAACAATGATGTCCATTGCTGCATTGTTTGTGGTAGCAGACAGCAGAGGGTAAGAACCTAGTTATCTATAATTGAGACTGAATAAGGAAAACATGGGGATGTATACTATAGGATATGAATTAGGTAGCTAAGAACATTATGGTTAGACAAAAAGTGTTAGGTAAAAATTATAGGATATAGAATAAGATGTATAGAAAGATATTACTTATGAAAAATTAAATACACACCCCCACACAAAATATCTACATAACTTTTAAGGATACTGTAGTGCATTGAATGGTGGCCTCCCAAAAGACATGGTCACATCCTGAAATTTGTGATTTTCTTTTCTTTTTTTTCTTTTTTGAAAAAAGGTCTTTGCAGATGTAATTAAGTAAAGATGTTAAGATGAGCTCATCTTGGATTATCTGGGTGGGCCCTGAAGCCAATGACAAGTGACCTTAATAAGAGATACAAAGTAGAGACAAACTGAGTTCAGACAGGCAGACATCAGAGTAAAACAACCATTGTTTTAAGCTACCACATTGGAGATAATTTTCTACAACAGCCACAGGAAACTAATACCTATCCAAGAGCATGTATTTGTACATGTTAGAGGGGGTGTCTATGCGAATAGGAGGTAATGAGTGTGGGGCAGGCAAATACAGAGGGAAACGTTAAGGCAGTAAGATAAGAGATGAGTCTTGCATACACTGATGAGACCGTATGTCACAACTGATTCCCTGCACCTGAGGTTTTAAAAAGTCTAAAAACTTTCCTGGGTTCCCTGGGTGGCTCAGTCATTAAACATCTGCCTTTGGCTCAGATCATGATCTCAGGGTCCTGGGATCGAGCCCCATGTCAGGCTCCCTGCTTGGTGGGGAGTCTGCTTCTCCCTCTCCCACTCCCCCTACTTGTGTTCCTTCTCTCACTATCTCTCTCTCCTCTCTGTCAAATAAATAAATAAAATCTTAAAAAAAAAGTACTTTCCTGTTTCAACTTACTATATCCTTTGAAATCTAGAAGGATGACATATTTTCTTTTTCAGTTGAGGTTTTTATTTTTATTATTATTTTTTATTTTTGTAAAGATTTTATTTTTTTTATTTGAGAGAGAGAAAGAGAACACACAAGCAGAGGTGGGTGTAGGGGCAGAGGGATAGGGAGAAGCAGGCTCCCTGATGTGGGGCTCAATCCTAGGACTCTTGAGATCATGACCTGAGCTGAAGGCAGATGCTTAACCAACTGAGCCACCGGGTAACCCTGGGGGTTTTCCTTTTAAATAATTATCTTATCTATAAGATTTAATCATTCTTCATAATAATTTGGAAGAAATTTTCATATTATATAAGACATATTAGTTGGAAATATATTAGCAAATGCATTAACTATAAATATGTCCTATAGGATATATTAGCTGAAAATAGATGCTTTTAAATCTGTTGCTTAACTTTTGAATTTGGTGTATTTTTTGACCTACGGAAGCTTGGGGATTTTTCTGTAAATTTGTAACAGAGGACTCTATGTATGTTTATCTGGATCACAAAGTGAACCTCAGGGGTTTGCACACAAGTATACTGGGTACAGAAAGTGGGTATAGAAAGTGGGCTCAGGGGAACCCACTTTCTGTACCAATATACTTGTGTGTGTACATTTAATCTAGAAGTCACAGAAAAGCAATTCAGCAGAGAAGGAAGTAGTTGCTCTGATTTGAAATCTTCCCTAGTAAAATTTCTGCAACAAATATTAACCCTAAGGTATGGTTGGCATCAATGATGTCCCTTCCATTTGGTGTGTTTCATTTCTCTCTTTCATTCATAGCCTTACTAAAAGGTGAACTTCAGAGCTTCTCTGGGAAATGCTCTTGACATTGACAAGATAATGAATAGGGACACAGGCAATGACGGCCTTTAGCATCAACAATGGAGAGAATTCAAATGTGGATTCCCTAGAATATGACTTTCTGCTGATGTGCTACTGTTATTTCCTGACATTCTGTTTGGCTCCGGGAATTGATCCTCTACTCCTTGGTGTCCTCTGACCATTTTCTGGTGGTCTCTGCACTAGTTTCCTGTGGCTGCTGCAACAAGTTACCACAAATTTACTGGCTTAAAGCAACACAGATTTCCTATTGTGTTACAGCTCTGGAGGTCAGCGCTCCAAAAACAGGTTCCCTGGGTTAAAGCTAAGGGGTTGGCAGGGCTGGCCTCTTCTGGAGACTGAGGAGAGAATGGGTTTTCTTGCCTTTTTTCAGCTTCTTGTGGCTGTCTGTGTTCCTTGGCTTGTGACCCTTTCTCCACCTTAAAAGTGCATCACTCCAAACTCTGCTCTATCATCATGTTGCCTTCTCCACTGGCTCGGAGTCTTCCTGCCTCCCTCTTGTAAGGACGCTTGTGATTACACTGGGCCCATCTGGTTACCGCAGGTTTACTCTCCCCAGCTCAGGGGCAGATGTCCTCTTTGCTGTGTAACAATGTAACATTCCCAAGTTCCAAGGATTAGGATGTAGACATATTTGGGGGCCCTTATTCAGCCTACCATAGCAAGGAGCACATTCTGAACCTCCTTCTGCCCCATGGTGCTATAGGGCCTTGGATCCTCCCTGTTGCCAGAAGCTCTCATCTGGTATGCCTGGGTTGACAGCTGAGCTTCTGGTACCCCTACAGAGTATAGACTTCATTACAACCCATCTTTGGCCCAGACTGTAGAGTTTCTGTTCTTCCTTGGTTTCTTTTCTTGTTTATGACCCCAGGTTGACATTTGGATGAGTCTTGGCAGCCTCCTACCCTCTAGCAGACCATGTTGTCCTCTCATTATCAACCACAGGAGAGAGAACGTCTCCCACTGAAAGTCCCACTGGGACTCCTCTGAGTCCCAATGACGTCACTCCAGTCCCTAGACTAGACATGCCTACATGTGGGTGGCAGGTGTTTTCCAGCCAAATTCTCCTTACCTGCCCTTGGTCACACTGCACTCAGTATCATTAACTCCTGGTTACTCCTTCTTGAGGCTGAAGGCCACAGCACATGCCATCTTGCTTCATCCCAGCTGCTGCCCACCTTTTCCCTCACTGGGTCATCGAAGTCTCATCTTCTCCTGCGCCAGGTCCATCTAAGTTATGTCAGCTTCCAACCACATTGTGAAGGCTCCTCCCTTGGGAAATACCTCTGAATCGAGAGCGCTTTTTAATATTTTCTTTTTAGATTTCTAGAGCTGTAACATGAGGCTGCTGTCAGTTCACCGGGGGTCCATGGGGATGAGTTCACAGTGGCAGGATGCTGCCCTGGTGAGCTGCTCACGAGGCTCTTCTGCACCAGCCCCTCTTTCTCTTTCAAATCCATCCTTACCCCGTTATCCTTACTAATTATCCTTTGCTGGGTAACAAATCACCCCCAAACCCAGCACCTTCAAACAATGAATATTTGTTCTCTCACAGCTTCTATGGGTTCAGAACCTGCAAGGTGAGCCTTATCTGGGGGCCTCTGACTTCCCATCTCTTGGAAGACTACCATCATGGAACTGGCCAGGGCTGGAGTCAACTCAAGGCTCAGCTGGGGCAGGATCCACTTTTAAGCTTATACATACAGCTGTTGGCAGGCTTCAGGCCTTCATTGGCCAGAGACATCAGTTCTTTGACCTATGGGCTCCCGAGTGAAGGATGAGAGAGAAAGATAGGAAGGAGGGATGCCAAGACAGGAGCCATGATCTTTCATAACCTAATCTTGGAATTAACATCCCATCACTTCTCTATTCTCTACCTAGAAGGGAGTCACTGAATCCAGCCTGCACTCAAGGGGAAAGCATTACACAGGAGTGGGTACCAGGAAGCAGGGATCCCTGGAGGCCATCTCAGAGGTTGCCTTAAACCCCACAAGAGGAGTTAGAGAAACAGAGTATTATCTCTCAGCGGCAAGTAAGGAGAGCCCAAACTGAGAGGGGTCATAGGGGTTCTTAAGAGCAAATGTGCTTTGGGGAGAGTGATACCTTGACTCACACCACAACTCAGGTTCTCCCTTTTGGAGAGCCTTTCTCTTCCTTTCTCCCAGCCTCCTCTCTGGGTTCTGTTTTTTTTTTTTTAATTTATTTATTTATTTTTAAGATTTTATTTATTCATTAGTTAGAGAGAGAGCGAGCACAGGCAGACAGAGAGGCAGGCAGAGGCAGAGGGAGAAGCAGGCTCCCTGCCGAGCAAGGAGCCCGATGTGGGACTTGATCCCAGGACGCTGGGATCATGACCTGAGCCGAAGGCAGCCACTTAACCAACTGAGCCACCCAGGCGTCCCTCTGGGTTCTGTTTTATGAACCCAACAAACCACACAAAAACCTAGATGCTAACTCCCCGGCTACTCACTTCTGCCAATTTCACAATCTCTCCCTCCACAGCCTGCCTCCTGCCTGTTTACTTTCTGAAATCCACAGCAGTCATTTTTTTTTTCTGTTTTGTTCAGAGTTCATTGTCATTCATGTGGGAAGGGTGTTCTGTAAGCAGCGTCCCTACCTCGCTCTAAGTGGCCGTCTGCCTTACAACACATCTGATTAATGCTTGCCCATGTGTGACCCCAGGTAGAGTGGGAGGGAAAAGGATTACAAAGCCCAGGAACTGCTGGGTCAAAACAACTCATTTGGGTTTCCAGAAAAGACTATAAGGATTTCTCACATTCATTTGTTTTTTTCCTGGAGTAGAAAGAACATGGACAATGGAGCTTCTGACACTTATGAGAAGAGTGCCTTCCTGCAAATGAATTTCTCCGTGCTTTTTTGTTTCTTCATCTGTAAAATCCGGTAATGATACATAACTCTGGATTGCAGGGGGTATCAGAAACAATGTATGCAAAATGCACATGGTACACTGCTTTGTGGCACACAGGCAGCCTTCCTCAGAGTTTTTTTTTTACTGTTCTCTTCCTTTCATAATTCAGTTATCCAGTATGTAAGTGCATAGTGCTGACAGAATTTGGCATTCGCCAGACCATTATTATCCAGTGTATCCCAGTGTGCACGGAAAGAAAACAGCTCGGCCAGAATGGCTGTCTTTGTAGGGAGAGTGTCGGTGTGTGTGCAGGGCTGGCTCTCTGCCTGGGCTGTGGGGGTCAGTGGGGGTGCCGCCAGCTGTCTGCAGCGTTAGCCAGGGAAATCAACTCACAGCCCTCCTGGCACCTACTGCTGGACTTGGGTAAACAGAATTACAGCCTTTAAAAAGAACTGAGGGAAAGTGACCAAGATCCCCACTCACCATGTAAACAGGATGTCCACTGAAGGGCAGCCGTGGAGATGTTTATGTTCTGTTCAAGGGACAATTGACAAAAGGCCCCTGGGAAGCTTTATTGTAGCCTGGGGCAATGCTCTGCCAGCCGGGTGGCTGGGTTCTTCCCGGCTCTGTCTGTATTTCATGGGCTGAGCTTCAGCCTAGAGCTCTAGGGCCGTGCTGTCTGGACCCAGGATACAGTGTTTGGAGATGCCGGGTCTGGTTATCCGTGCACAGATCAGGGTATTCTCGTGTCCAGGGTTCGGTACCCAGTGTTCTTCCTGTGACCTGAAGGCTGGCTGCTTGGAGCCTCCACGTAAGAATAATCTTAATGATAACTACCATTGACTCAGAGCAAGGCAGCTAGCTGGCCAGATACGTCACATGGATTCTCTCATTTAACCCTGTGTGATGGTTTTATTGTCCTCATTTTATACCTGAAGAGGCTCTGCAAAGATAATCACTTGGATCTGAAATCAGATCAGTTAGATTCTCAAACCCGTGCTTAAATAGTAAAGTAGGCGAAGGCGGGGACGTTGGTCAAGTTCAGCACTACCTCTATGGTCCAGCATTGCATCTGAGAAAAACTTGTTGAATGATTAGAAAAAATTCTACCCGAATGTTCTGCGCTGATTTTCTGGGGAGCTTGTCTTCCCCCCACAGTGAGAGCGTGTAGCACGGTTTATTTCACATGGTCCTGTTCTGCCCCAGGGACCCAGGGCATTCACTGGTCAATGCTGATTACAGCTGGGTGTTGGATATGGGCTGAGGCACCAAGACGATGAACAATTGGCTAAATATCTACCCAAAAAGCCAAGTCCTGCCTTAGTCTGGTCTGTTCTGGCATTCTAAGCAAAGAAAGCATCTCTTGAGATGTCCAATCCAGCCTGTTCCCAAGACAGTAGGAACAGTGAAAGCAGATGCTTGTCTCAGCTGGTGTACAATCTCTGGAGAGTGGTTTTTCTGTCCCTCTTCCAGAACTCGGGTAGGTTGGAATGGAATTGTGAAGGTAGGCTTTGCAGATTTCACAGGAATGCCAGGACGTGGTCCCTGTACCTTTATAACCCCAAATGGAACTGGTCAAGACCCAAGAGCCCTTTGGTCTTTGAATTCCTTTTTTTCTTATGAAATTATTTATAATAATAATTACTACTATTGAAGTGTAATGAGCAGTGTTGTATTAGTTTCAGGTGTACAGTATAATGATTCAACACTTTTATACATTGCTCAGTGCTTATCGTAAGTGTGCTCTTAATCCCCTTTATTTCACCCGTCTCCCCACTCTCCTCCCCTCTGGCAACCGCCAGTTTGTTCTCTGTATTTAAGAGTCTGTTTTTTGTTTTGTTTTGTTTGCTTGTCTCTTTTTTTCTTTGCTTGTTTTGTTTCTTAAATTCCACATATGAGTGAGATCATATGGTATTGGTCTTTCTCTGAGTTATTTCTCTGCCTTTTTTCACTTAGCATTTGACCTTCTAGGCCCATCTAATTCTTGAATGTAAGAGAAAAAAGACATGCTTGTTCTCCGGGATGGATTAGGATGTCAAAATTTTCTATTCCGGAGGAGAGTGTGGCCTTTATTGTAAATCTGAACTCTTAAGTTAGAGGGGGGATGTAACTTCCTTCCTTTCTATTCAGGTCTCTCTTTCGGGGAGGCACACGGGTGGTGTGGGTGACCCTCCCAGACACTGATCATTTCCCTTCCTGGAGCCGAGGCCACGATTACCTCAATATTGTTAGCAAGTTACAGTCAAGTGCAGATAGTTGCTTTAAACTGGCCTAAATTATTGGGAAGTCTCTGGAAAAGAAAAGATGTCAAAGATTGCCCAAACTGGTGTCATTTGGGTGATGGTAAAATGCTGGAAATAATAAAGCCGCGTACTCCCTGTGTGTGTCCATTGTTGGTGGTGGATTTTTTTTATTTTTTTACATTTTAGCCATCATGCTTTGATTTATGGACGCCTGTGTCCCAGATACCAGACGCATCCAGAATGTGTTGGTCAGGATTCACCAGACCTACAGGTAGGCCTGGGATTTCTGGGAGCAGTTTGCGATCACAGCCACCATTCAGTGTCCTTCTTGCTGGTCGTTTTTCCTTGTGCTCATTCCTTCTGCACACAGCTGGCATTCCACTGTTCTGCTGCCTCTCAGCATTCAGCCCCTCAGCCAGTCTAGTCTTCCAGTTCCAGGAGCTTCTCACACAAAGTGGAGCATAGTGAAGCAGGGCGTTCTGTCCATCTTCCCTGGCTTGCCAGGGTCGGATGCTTTCTTTATCTTATTTTATGAAGAGAGATCCTACACTTGTTCCTATCACTAAATTTGGAATAGGCTGGAAGGAAATATTCTGGACCTCTAACCACTTCTGCCCACACTTCTGATACAAACTGGATTGGCTTTTCTACTTCCCATCTCCTTGAGTCAGTGGCAAACTTTGGGCTTTATGCTCTGCATATGTGGTCCCTGTCCCTGGCTCATGCCTAATTCTACAATGCACACACACACACACACACGCACACATGCATGCAGATACCTCCTACTCTCCCTATGCTCAAAAAATTCCCCATTTGTGGATATAACAAGTATCCAGGGAAAATGATGGGTTATTTTCTTTGGCTCAGTTCTTGTTAGTTTCATAACAATATCTAAGGGACATGAAGATAATGGCCTGTTTGGAGAACTCCTCTTTCTTACTCTCAACATTTCCCCCGTTAATTGCTATTGGATACAAATATTCCATCACATTTCAGAGCTGTTTCCAACCGTCCAGGTATGGGTTTGACTGAGTTTCTGCTGAATGTCACACGAGTCAGGCAGTAGGGATCATGGAAGTCCCAACTAAATTGGTAGGATTTAAGCAACAAGGTTGGCATTAAAGATGTGGAAAACATCAGTACTTATCTTTAGTGCATGTGGCCTTCCTGCTCTGGAATAAATTCTATTAGAAGCAAAGTAATTTAGAATAATTTCCCATCAAGTAAGTCTTTTTTTGCACAGACCACAACAGCTACTGTCCCACGTGGAACCCAACCTGCCACTGATGTTCATTATTGCGACTAGGAATTGTGACTCTACCCACCAAACCAGCCTGCTCTCCCCTGCATTTTTGGACGATAGCAACCTAACCATGTTGTGCCAGGAAAGGCTATGCTCCCCCCTTCCCCACCTGGTGTCCCTCTCTCCCAGTCTCCACATGGCTAATGCCATTATTGCTTCCATCAGCTGTTCTCTGGCTCTAATTCCCTTCTCTGTTTTGTGGCTGCTGCTTCCAGAAAGTACCATGCTCCTCCCACCATACTTAGCCAAGGGTGAGAGAGCTTGCCAAAGGAAAATAGAAATCAATGTGTCTCCCAAAGTGACAAGTCTTTCAACCAAACTTAGAGCCGAAGTATCACCTTGATAATTCAGTTTTATAACTGGCTTTCTAGAGATCTAGAGGAAGAACAGGCAATACAGAATAATTGTATTATTCAGGTTCAGGAAGTGGGCAGGATTGTTCAAGTGCCTTTTCCTTAGCTTTCTGGGAGCTGGGGGTCCTTGTACAGTAGGAAATTTCCTTGGTGGCCTTCCTGGGCACTCTATGTGCCCACACATGTATATGAAACTCCTGTCAACAGTATTTTCAATCAAATGGAGACCGGTTGGGGCCCATGCAGATTTTTCTAGGTTGGACTCAGAATTATTACATTATGTGAAAAATAAAGATATTAGCTCTAGTTACATTTGAGAGGCAGACATTGTTTTTTTTAAATGTTTTTCTTTGTTTTTTACACTTAAAAACCAAGGACAAAGGAAGATTCCAGGAACCCAGCAGATGTTTACTGTTGAACCTGAAAACATTTCTCAATCCCACTTACTGTCACTTTTCTCACGTAAGAATCTGCATAGTGAGAGTCATGTTTTCTAAGGCCCTAACCTGTCTTACAATTTTCCCTTTTGGGTATTATTTAAATAAACACCCAGATGTGCTATTTTACAGATCATAAGACCTATCAAATGTGCTCCTCTTATTCTCTGTATCCCACACAGTGCCTTGGCCCCTGGCTTTCAGAGCTGGGCTCAAGATCTTTGTCAAGCTGAACTATGGCAGACATAGCTCTCTCAGTCTCTCTGCTAGAAAGGAGTAGGTGAGAGTTGTGGCTCACCTCCAACCTCCAGGAGACTTTGCTGGCAGGGTTGGACTCTTCTGGGCCTGCTGTGGAACTGGGTAGGAGGGAAAGTAGCTACAAAGACAGCAGTTGGCAGGATTGTGGGTTCTGTGGACCATCATTTGGCTCAGTCAACAGAAGAGCAAACATGATCATCAAATAGATGCTCTTGACCGATATGTAGTGATAAAAGGGCTAAAGATGTAGAAAAAGCTTGAAAACTGATTCAAATTCATTAGTGTTGTTGATAGAAACCATGAATGAGTCCAAGTATTTCTTTGATTTAGAGTCACGGGGCTCTTTTATTTTATTTTTAAATTTTTTATTTTTTTATTTTTTTAATTTTGTGGGATGAGAGTGGAATACTTCTTTTTTTTAAAAAAGATTTTATTTATTCATTTGATAGACAGAGATCACAAGTAGGCAGAGAGGCAGAGAGAGACAGAGGAGAAAGCAGGCTGTCCGCAGAGCAGAGAGCCCGATGTGGGGCTCGATCCCACGACCCTGGGATCATGACCCAAGCCGAAGGCAGTGGCTTTAACCCACTGAGCCACCCAGGCGCCCCTAAATTTTTTATTTTTTAATAACATATAATGTATTATTAGCCCCAGGGGTACAGGTCTGTGAATCACCAGGTTTACACACTTCACAGGACTCACCATAGCACATACCCTCCCCAATGTCCATAACCCAACCACCCTCTCCCGATGCCCCTTCCCCCAGCAACCCTCAGTTTCTTTTGTGAGATTAAGAGTCTCTTATGGTTTGTCTCCCTCCCGATCCCATCTTGTTTCATTTTTTCCTTCCCTACCCCCTAAGCCCCCTACGTTGCTCCTCAAATTCTTCACATCAGGGAGATCATATGATAACTGTCTTTCTCTGATTGACTTATTTTGCTCAGCATAATACCCTCTAGTTCCATTCACGTGGTCGCAAATGGCAAGATTTCATTTCTTTTGATGGCTGTGTAGTATTCCATCATATATATATACCACATCTTCTTTGTCCATTTATCTGTTGATGGACATCTAGGTTCTTTCCATAGTGTGGCTATTGTGGACACTGCTGCTATAAATATTCGGGTGCACGTGCCCTTTCGGATCACTACATTTGTATCTTTAGGGTAAATACCCAGTAGTGCAATTGCTGGGTTGTAGGGTAGCTCTATTTTCAACTTTTTGAGGAACCTCCATGCTGTTTTCCAGAGTGGTTGCACCAGATTGCATTCCCACCAACAGTGTAGGAGGGTTCCCCTTTCTCTGCATCCTCGCCAACATCTGTCATTTCCTGACTTGTTCATTTTAGCCATTCTGACTGGTGTGAGGTGGTATCTCATTGTGGTTTTGATTTATATTTCCCTGATGCTGAGTGATGTGGAGCACTTTTTCATGTGTCTGTTGGCCATCTGGATGTCTTCTTTGCAGACATGTCTGTTCATGTGCTCTGCCCATTTCTTGATTGGATTATTTGTTATTTGGGTGTTGAGTTTGATGAGCTCTTTATAGATTTTGGAAACTAGCCCTTTATCTGATATGTCATTTGTGAATATCTTCTCCCATTCTGTCAGTTGTCTTTTGGTTTTGTTAACTGTTTCCTTTGCTGTGCAAAAGAATTTGATCTTGATGATGTCCCAATAGTTCATTTTTACCCTTGCTTCCCTTGCCTTTGGCGATGTTCCTAGGAAGAAGTTGCTGCAGCTGAGGTAAAAGAGGTTGCTGCCTGTGTTCTCCTCAAGGATTCTGATGTATTCTTTTCTCACACTGAGGTCCTTCATCCATTTGGAGTCTATTTTAGTGTGTGGTGTAAGGAAGTGGTCCAGTTTCATTTTTCTGCATGCGGCTGTCCAATTTTCCCAATACCATTTGCTGAAGAGACTGTCTTTTTTCCATTGGACATTCTTTCCTGCTTTGTCGAAGATTAGTTGACCATAGAGTTGAAGGCCTATTTCTGGGCTCTCTATTCTGTTCCATTGATCTATGTGTCTGTTTTTGTGCCAATACCATACTCTCTTGATGATGACAGCTTTGTAATAGAGCTTGAAGTCTGTAATTGTGATGCAACCAACTTTGGCTTTCTTTTTCAATATTCCTCTGGCTATTCGAGGTCTTTTCTGGTTCCATATAAATTTTAGGATTATTTGTTCCATTTCTTTGAAGAAAATTGATGGGATTTTGATAGGGATTGCATTAAGTGTATAGATTGTTTTAGGTAGCCTAGACATTTTCACAATATTTGTCCTTCCAATCCATGAACATGGAACGTTTTTCCATTTCTTTGTGTCTTCCTCAATTTCTCTCATGAGTACTTTATAGTTTTCTAAGTACAGATTCTTTGCCTCTTTGTTTAGGTTTATTCCTAGGTATCATATGGTTTTGGGTGCAATTATAAATGGGATTGACTCCTTAATTTTTCTTTCTTCTGTCTTGTTGTTGGTGTATAGAGATGTACCTGATTTCTGTGCATTGATTTTATATCCTGACACTTTACTGAATTCCTGTATGAGTTCTAGCAGATTTGGAGTGGAGTCTTTTGGGTTTTCCACATAAAGTATCCTATCATCTGCAAAGAGTGATAGTTTGACTTCTTCTTTGCCGATTTGGATGCCTTTAATTTCTTTTTGTTGTCTGATTACTGAGGCTAGGACTTCTAGTACTATGTTGAATAGCCGTCATGATAATGGGCATCCCTGCCGTCTTCTTGACCTTAGCAGAAAAGCTCTCAGTTTTTCTCCATTGAGAATGGTATTCACTGTGGGTTTCTTAGAGATGGCTTTTATTGAGGTATGTACCTTTTATCCCTACACTTTGAAGAATTTTGGTCAGGAAAGGATGCTGTACTTTGTCAAATGCTTTCTCTGCATCTATTGAGAGGATCATATGGTTCTTGTTCTTTCTTTTATTAATGTGTTGAATCACACTGATTGATTTGTGGATGTTGAACCAACCTTGTAGCTCAGGAATAAATCCCACTTGGTCGTGGTGAATAATCCTTTTAATATACTGTTGTATCCTATTGGCTAGATTTTGGGGAGAATTTTCCCATCTGTGTTCATCAAGGATATTGGTCTGTAATTCTCTTTTTTGATGGGGTCATTGTCTGGTTTTGGGATCAAGGTGATGCTGGCCTCATAAAATGATTTTGGAAGTTTCCCTTCCATTTCTATTTTTCGAACAGTTTCAGGAGAATAGATATTAATTCTTTAAATGTTTGGTAGAATTCCCCTGGGAAGCCATATTTGGCTTTGGGTTCTTATGTTTTGGGAGATTTTTGATGATTGCTTCAATCTCCTTACTAGTTATGGATCTGTTCAGGTTTTCTATTTCTTCCTGGTTCAGTTTTGGTAGTTTATACATCTCTAGGAATGCATCCATTTCTTCCAGATTGTCAAACTTGCTGGCCTATAGTTGCTCATAATGTGTTCTTATAATTGTTTTTATTTCTTTGGTGTTGTTTGTGATTTCTCTTCTTTCATTCATGATTTTATTTATCTGGGTCATTTTCTTTTCTTTTTGATCAGTCTGGCCAGAGGTTTATCAAGTTTATTAATTCTTTCAAGGAACAAGCTCCTAGCTTCATTGATTCGTTCTACTGTTCTTTTGGTTTCTATTTCATTGATTTCTGCTTTGATCTTTATGATTTCTCTTCTCCTGCTGTGTTTAGGCTTTCTTTCCTGTTCTTTCTCCACCTCCTTTAGATGTAGGGTTTGGTTGCGTACTTGAGAACTTTCTTGTTTATTGAGAAAGTCTTGTATTGCTATATAATTTCCTCTCAGGAATGCCTTTGCTGTGTCCCATATATTTTGAACAGTTGTGTTTTCATTTCCATTTGTTTTCATGACTTTTTAAAATTCTTCTTTAATTTCCTGGTTGACCCATTCATTCTTTAGTAGGGTGCTCTTTAGCCCTCATGTATTTGAGTTCTTTCCAACTTTCCTCTTGTGATTGAGTTTTAGATTCAGAGCATTGTGGTCTGAAGATATACAGGGAGTGATCCCAATCTTTTGGTACCAGTTGAGACCTGACTTATGACCCAGGATGTGATCTATTCTGGAGAATGTTCCATGTGCACTAGAGAAGAATGTGTATTATGTTGCTTTGGGATGGAATGTTCTGAATATATCTGTGATGTCCATCTGGTCCAATGTGTCATTTAAGGCCTTTATTTCCTTGTTGATCTTTTTTTTTTTCCCCAAAGATTCCATTTTTTCATTTGACAGATGGAGATCACAAGTAGGCAGAGAAGCAGGCAGAGAGAGAGGAGGAAGCAGGCTCCCCGCTGAGCAGAGAGCCCGATGCAGGGCTCGATTCCAGGACTTTGGGATCATGACCTGAGCCGAAGGCAGAGACTTTAACCCACTGAACCACCCAGGTGCCCGCCCCCCCTTGTTGATCTTTTGCTTGATGATCTGTCCATTTCAGTGAGGGGGTGTTAAAATCCCTTACTATTATTGTATTATTGTCGATGTATTTCTTTGATTTTGTTATCAATTGCCTTATATAGTTGGCTGTTCCCATATTAGGGGCATAGATATTTAAAATTGTTAGATCTTCAAGGGGCGCCTGGGTGGCTTAATGGGTTAAAGCCTCTGCCTTCGGCTCAGGTCATGATCCCAGGGTCCTGGGATCAAGCCCCGAATTGGGCTCTCTGCTCAGCAGGGAGCCTGCTTCTCCCCTCTCTCTGACTGCTTCTCTGCCTGCTTGTCATCTCTGTCTGTCAAATAAATAAATTAAAAAAAAATAAATTTAAAAATCTTTAAAATTGTTAGATCTTCTTGTTGGACAGACCCTTTGAGTATGATATAGTGTCCTTCCTCATCTCTCATTATAGTCTTTGGCTTAAAATCTAATTTATTTGATATAGGGATTGCCACCCCAATTCTCTTTTGATGTCCATTAGCATGGTAAATTGTTTTCCACCCCTTCACTTTAAATCTGGAGGTGACTTTGGGTCTAAAATGAGTTTCTTGTAGACAGCATATTAATAGGTTTTGATTTTTATCCATTCTGATCACCTGTGTCTTTTGATTGGGGCATTTAGCCCATTTACATTCAGGGTAACTATTGAGAGATCTGAATTTAGTGCCATTGTGTTGCCTGTGAGTGACTGCTTATGTATATTGTCTCTGTTCCTTTCTGGTCTACTACTTTTAGGGTCTCTCTTTGCTTAGAGGACCCCTTTCAATATTTCCTGTAGAGCTGGTTTGGTGTTTACAAATTCTTTTAGTTTTTGTTTGTCCTGGAAGGTTTTTATCTCTCCTTCTATTTTCAATGATAGCCTAGCTGGATATAGTATTCTTGGCTGCGTGTTTTTCTCATTTAGTGCTCTGAATATATCATGCCAGTTCTTTCTGGCCTGCCAGGTCTCTGTGGGTAAGTCTGCAGCCAATCTAATATTTTTACCATTGTATGTTACAGACTTTTTGTCCCAGGCTGCTTTCAGGATTTTCTTTTTGTCACTAAGACTTGTAAGTTTTACTATTAGTTGATGGGGTGTGGACCTATTCTTATTGATTTTGAGGGGGATTCTCTGCACCTCCTGGATTTTGATGTTTGTTCCCTTTGCCATACTAGTGAAATACTCTATAATAATTCACTCCAATATACCTTCTGCCCCCTCCCTCATTCTTCTTCTTCTTCTGGAATCCCAATTATTCTAATATTGTTTCATCTTATGGTATCACTTATCTCTCGAATTCTCCCCTTGTGGTCCAGCAGTTGTTTGTCTCTTTTGCTCAGCTTCTTTATCCTCCATCATTTAGTCTTCTGTATCACTAATTCTCTCTTCTGTCTGATTTATACTAGCAGTAAGAGCCTCCATTTTTTATTGTGCATCATTAAAGCTTTTTGATTTCAGATGGTTAGATTTTAGTTCTTTCATTTCTCCAGAAAGGGCTTTCATTTCTCCAGACAGGGTTTCTCTAGTATCTTCCATGCCTTTTTTGAGCCCAGCTAGCACCCTGAGAATCATCATTCTGAACTCTTGATCTGACATGTTACCAATGTCTGTATTGATTAGGTCCCCAGCCTTTGGTACTACCTTTTGTTCTTGTGTGTATGTGTGTGTGTGTATGTGTGTGTGTGTGTGTGTGTGCGTGTGTGTGGTGAGTTTTTTGGCCTGCTATTTTATCCAGATAAGAATATATGAACGAGAGAATAAAATACTAAAAGGGTATTTTTAACCAATTAGAAGAGACTCCAGATCATGGGGAGAAGAAAGGGGGTAAAAAGTTCTAAAAAAATAAAGAAATAAATAAAAAAAATTTAAAAGATAAGTATTTTTTTTTTTTTTTATCACAAGTAGGCAGAGAGGCAGGCAGAGAGAGAGGAGGAAGCAGGCTCCCTGCTGAGCAGAGAGCCCGATGCGGGGCTCGATCCCAGGACCCTGGGATCATGACCTGAGCCAAAGGCAGAGGCTTTAACCCACTGAGCTACCCAGGCGCCCTAAAAGATAAGTATTTTTGACTAGTGAATAGAACAGAGCCACCCACTTGATTTTGGGTGTATTTTGGTCTCTTAGAAGAAACTACTTCCCCAAATTTATTTATTTATTTTAAAAAAGATTTTATTTATTTATTTGGCAGACAGAGATCACAAGTAGGCAAAGAGGCAGGTAGAGAGAGAGGAAGGGAAGCAGGCTCCTTGCTGAGCAGAGAGCCCAATGCAGGGCTCAATCCCAGCACCCTGGGATCATGACCTGAGCTGAAGGCAGGGACTTTAACCCACTTAGCCACCCAGGTGCCCCTATCTCCCAAAATTTAAAGTAAGAAAAAAAAATATATATGTATACATACAAAAATAAGGGTAAACATGATGAATGGATGGAATATGACCGTAAAGATGAAAATTTAAAAAAAAATTCTAAAAAAGGAGTTGATAAGAGAAGTTGGTTGGGAAAAGAAAGAAAAAGAAGGTGGAGAGAATTTGCTCAGGCTGGAGACTAGAACAAAGCCCTGTGCTAGATTTAGGGTATATTTTGATCTATTAAAAGAAGTTGTATCCCAAAATTTCTTAGACAAAAAACTGTATATGTATACAAAAAATAAATTTAGTTACAGTGAAGGATAAAATATGACTATAATAATGAAGGTTCAAAGATTTTTTTTAAAGAAAGGCTTTGTTAAGATACACTAAAAAATGTTAAAAGAGGAAAGAGTAAAAGTTAAAAAAATCAGAATAAGAAAAAAAAAAAACTTTGCAAGACTAAAGAATCATGGGAGAAAGCCATGAATTCCATGGTTTGCTTTCCCCTCCTCTGGAATTCCAATGTTCTCCTTAATCAGTGAGCTTGGTCTTGGCTGGATTTCTTGCTGATCTTCTTGGGGAGGGGCCTGTTGTAGTGATTCTCAAGTGTCTTTGCCAGAGGCGGAATTGCATTGCCTTTGCCAGGGGCCAGGCTAAGCAATCTGCTCCAGTTCCTTTCAGGAGCTTTTTTTGTCTGAAGGCTTTCCATAGAGCTCTGAAGGACAGGAATGAAAATGGTGGCCTCCCAATCTCCAGCCCAGAGGAGCCAAGAGCTTGGGGCCCCACTCCTCAGTGCGTCCTCAGAGAAAAGCATTCAGTCACTCCTGTCTCCCTGGTCTCCAGCCGAGCTCCGAGCTCACCCAGCCTGTGACCAAGCGTTTCTGTCTCTGGAGCACAGCCCCATTTGGAGTCTCCAAACCCAGCAGATTCCTCTCTCCAGAGAAGGAAGATAAGTCTCCCTGGATCTGCCACTTGTGGGGTCCCTGCTCAAAGAGCAGTGGTCTGATTGTGCCACGGATCACAGTTTATGGTAATCCCGAGCTGAGAGCTCACTCCTCGGCTCTGTATCTGTAGCCGGCTTCCCCGCTCTGATACCTGCGAGCTCTGTGACACTCAGACACCCCTGATCTTTCTGTGACCCCGCGGGATCTGAGGCCATGCTGTCCCCATGAGGGCTCCACCCCCGCTTAGCCTCTGGGGTGATGGCTTTCAGTGGAACAGACTTTTTAAAAGTTCTGATTTTGTGTTCCGTTGCTCCACTGCTTGCTGGGAGCCAGCCCCTCCCCCCGTGGTTTATCTTACCATTGGTTCGGATTCACTTCTCTACATGTCCTATCTTTCAGAAAGTGGTTGATTTTCTTTTTCTAGAATTGCTGCTCTTCTTCTCTTCACTCTCCTCTTGGGTTTGTAGGTGTTCAAAATGTTTTGATAACTATCTAACTGAGCTCCTGTGCCCTGATGTCATCTCAGCCTGCTACTCCTCTGCCATCTGCCATCTTGACTCCTTGTTTCTTTGTAAAACAAAAAAGGGTGTGTGGAGGGGAGTTAGCAGATTCCCAAAAAATATAAATTGGGTTTTGGCAGAAAACCTCCTTCTTTTTGCAATCAGAGAGTCATGCAAGTCTCAGGAATGGCAATCATCTGTTTGAAGGGCACCTGACCTTGGCATGTCAGGGAATGCAGAAGAAATGGCATTGGTATTTGATGTGTAGTTTTCATTCAAGATAGCAAGTGTGCTGGATAGCAGTGTGGCCAAGTAGTGTGGCCAAGTGTTAAGAATGGAGCAAATATTCAATAAGCATTTACTTGATGTCTACCACATGCCAGTTACTATTCTATATGCTGGGGATACATAGTTACTAGGACACACCAAGGATGCAGAGAGTTTATTACATCACACAGATGCTAGGATAAAAGGTCACAGTGCATTGTCATAAATATACTGTACCTTTACTGGGATTCTTTTCTTGTGCAGCTTAGAATTTAGTGGGCAATTGCAATGCATGTAAATAGACCAGTAGGAGATTCTAAGCCTAGTTCACTATCATGCATGTGAACTGGATAGCTAGTCATTTTTTTCTTTTGACCATTTTCTTTTTAAAACATTAGCAGTTTATGTTAATATCAAAGTTACGGAGAGTCTGAGATTTGTGAGTACAAGTTTGCTCTTGTAAATTTAGCACCAGATATATATTTTAAAGACTTTATTTATTTGAGATTGCAAAAGAGAGAGAGCAGTTTGTAAGCTGGATGAAAAAGAGGGACAAGCAGACTCTGCACTGAGCATGGAGCCCAATGTGGGGCTTGATCGCATGACCCTGAGATGACCTGAGCCAAAAATCAAGAGGCAGATGCTTAACTGACTAAGCCACTCAGGTGCTCTTGTGCCAGCTACTTTTTAGAATTCCTAATTTTTCTTACTTTATGTAGGTAAATGGTATATATATATGATATTATACCCTCAGTGGGTACTAGGGCATTATCTGTTAATTAAGTATTTTAATATCTCTGCTTTTTAATGAATATGTATGAATATTGACACTCATCATGATAAAGAGTTTAAGTTACCACACCATTTCAGGTCAGGCATTGCTGCCAAGTATGTTTTGAGGAAGATGCAGTTTTCAAAGACTTTTTAGGAATTTCATTGAGATGTGATAGACTTAGAATATCAGTGCAAATCATTCACTATGACCAACTAGTTTATTTCTTCATACAGACATGGGAATAAAAGTTTACAGAGTTTGTTGCCATAAGTGTACTGTGCCTTTGCTGCAATGATTTCATCAGATTTACCTGGGAAACAATGTTGACTTTTCCCTACAAACAAATTTAATTGTAGGAAAAATTATAGAAAAAAACCACTACCAACCACTGAAGATCTTTTGCTATTCATGTTTGGATTTTTACCCCTGCCCCAGGCTTCAAGGCTGGCATTCTACGGAATCACTCTGCTAGTTGACCTCTTGTGAACTGTAATGTGAAGTAGGAAACAGAATTTCACCAGAGCCACACTAAAGCTTCTGAATTAGAGCCAGGAAGTATTTGATTTGATGCATCATACTTCATAAAGCCAACATCCTGTCCGATGGCCCCAGTGGCATCAGCAAGGATGGCTGGATGGAAAACAGAGGCAGGAGGGATATTAAAGATGGGTTAACCACATTGGCCTTGTTTCTGTGTCTTGTATACACTCCAAACTTTTCCCCAGCCTATGACCTTTGTACTTTCTGTTCCCTCCTCATGGAACGCACTTCCCTTGTAATTTTTGAGGAAATAGCTCTTTCTCATCATTTAGACATTATCTTCAATGACATCTCCTTTGGGGGTGGGCACTCCTTGACCACTATGTTTAATATTGTCCACTTCCAGTCACTCTTTATAGAATTATCCCATTTTATTTTCTTCAAAGTACATCTATGAAATGACCTTGTTATTTGTTTACTTATTGATTTGTTCATTTTGCTCTGTGAAGGAACAAAGGCCTCTCTGACTTGATAAAATCCTCAGTTCCTAGAGCAGTGCCTGGCATATTAAGGGACACAGTAAATATTTGTTGGAGGCATGAATGCTCCCTGCAATGTCACCAGTTCCCCTCCTTATAATGCTTCACCCCTCTTCCATCCCAATATCCCAGGACTCTTTTTGGGACAACTGTCCCAAGAGAAAAAATATTGCAAATGTGGGAATGTGATAGAGCATGAAGTATGGTAGAATATTAAATTAGTCTCATAAACTGTGAATCATAAATCATGGTTCTATCTGTTCTGTGACAGAGTGAAAACAGCAAAATTTTTCCACAAGGTAGGAACTAAAAACAAAGAGAAGCCATGAGTTTCAACTCATGGAGAGGCTGTTACTATTATTTTGGATTGTGTCCTCTCTCTCCTGTTCCTCAGTAACCACTTTAGTCAAGCTGTGCCTTTCTGGAATAAGTCCAGGACTCTTATTCATTGCAGGCATTGGTTTCTTGCAATCTAAACGTTTCTGCCCCATAGTTCCGTGCCTGGCACATAGAAGCCATGCAACAAATATTTATTGATTATCAAAGGTAAATTCCATTATTACAAATTTATTCTTCTGAGTCAACTATGTCATTTTTTTTATTTTAAAGTTTTATTTATTTCTTTATTTGACAGAGAGAGGCAGTGAGAGAGGGAACACAAGCAGGGGGAGTGGGAGAGGGAGAAGCAGGCTTCCTGCCGAGCAGAAAGCCTGATGTGGGACTCAATCCCAGGATCCTGGGATCATGACCTGAGGTGAAGGCAAATGTTTAATGACTAAGTCACCCAAGTGCCCCATGTGTTTTTTCTTTAAAATGGAGATATACTTTAGAAGAGGTAACCTATAAAAGAAAACTGTTTCATTCCCAATCCAGTATTAATCTCTGTACCTCTTTGAAAGACTTGATGAGATGTAAGGTTTTTTGAGTATGGGTCACTATCATTGCAGGAGAGGTCCAACTGAGGCATGGTAATGGGCAGCACAGGGTCACAGGCTGTCCTGAGAAGTGATGGGACATTTGGAGAGGACAGAGGGATGAAAAGTTTCAAGACAACTGGTTCACATCACTATTTTGCCTAAGGCCAGTATGGTGGGGGATGCTGTTCTGGGAGAAATGGTGCCTTCTGATTATGCCCTGTTGACAAAATGCATAGGGAAGCTCCACCCTAGGACTGACCAAACTAAGTTTTAGCTAAAGGAGGCTAGGTTAAAATGAACGTCAGTACACAGATGACATTTCTGAAGGCTTCCCAGGAAATGGAGAGCAACAATTGACTCTGGGGAATGGAAATGAGGGGTGACAGGATAGTGGATGTGTTTGCAGAGTTTTGCTTTCCTCTTTATAACCTATTGTGAAGTTTTGATTTTTTTCCATGATGGTGTATTGATTTCACAGTGATAAAATTTTAAAAATCGCTAAAATCACTATCTTTTAAAGATTTTACCATATTAAAATGCTAGCTGAATAAAAATGAATAGTTTTGCAACAATAATAGTAATAGCAGGGGAATGTCACACCAGGGTTCAAATTAATACAGATGGTTCCCAACTTACAAGGTTCCACTTAGGATATTTTGACCTGATGTTAGTGCAAAGGCCATAAACATTCAGTAGAAACTGTATTTTGAATTTTGAATTTTGGTCATTTCCTGGGCTAGTGAGATGTGGTATGATAGTTTTCTTGTGATGCTGGGCAATGCTGCCTGCTGTGGCTCCCAGGGGCCAACCAATACCCATACAGCCATTCTGTCTTTCACTTTCAGTATTCAGTAATTACATAAGATAGTCAGTGCTTTGTTACAAAATACGCTTTGTGTTAGATGATTTTGCCCATTTGTAGGCTAAGGTAAGTGTTTTGAGTACATTTAAGGTAGGCTAAGCTAAGCTGTGATGTTCTGTAGGTTTGTTGTGTTAAATGCATTTTTGACTTAATGACTTAATGATATTTTCAACGCATGATGAGTTTATTGGGACCAAATCCCATTGTAAGTTGAGGAAGAGCTGCATCTTAGTATAAGAAGAAAACCCTTGCATTTGCAAAATACCATTATTCATGTATGTTTTCCAGTCTCCTCTGTAGAACATTGCTCAGGCCTCTGGAGACATAAAAGCAGGTCTAGAAGCAGACCCAACAATGGTTCTAGAATGCAGACCCTCAGACATAAGCTTCTCTGACATACTGAACTCTGATCTATTCCTTTTATTCTTCCTGTGACTCCGATTTTTTTTCTCTCCCTCTCTCATTACCAATTTTGACTGCTGCCTCTCTGAGCATCTCATATCTAACTGCAAGAGAATTGACTCTCACTGTACAGTCTCAGGGTAGGAATGGTTTCCCAGGCTGATTTACTGCTCTTGTGTCTTTATCATAAAATGTAATTAATTACCCCAGGGCATATGCAATGTGCCTGATATTTTCAACCTGAAATTTCTAATACATACCATCTGCACTTACCTGAAATCTGAATTACTTCCTTACACTGAGAGCACCCTGAATAGATTTTCATGCTCTCATCTGCAGTTCCAGTTCATCTCCAGCAGAGAGAGGAACTTTCTTGTCACCTTCCCCTCCTATAATGAGCGGCTGTTTAAATCATAATTACGCAAAGGGAAAGAGGGTTTGCAATACAGGTATGAAGGGATTATGAAGTGTAGCTGTGGGGGGGTGTGGGTCTTTGCTACTATCATCTGCTTCTGGAACAACATACCTTGTTTAGTCTGGAAGGTACTGAGCGAGCAGAGCACCACGGTTTTACCTAAGCAGTAGTTAAACACTTTTGATAACTGTGGATTGTGTAAGAGAAGAATTGTGCAGAGCTGCAGTGATATTAGACTTACATCAAACAATTTTGGGGATTTCTTTTTCATTCTCTACTGTCTTAATTTCAAAAGCGTAAGAGACTCTCAGTTGGGAGAATTGTAGATGTGACCTTATTTGGAGGAGTGGGGAAGATCAGAGAGATTATTGAGGCATCTTCTGGCTCTGTGATTCCTTTCAGCATGGACACAAGTTAACATTTGTCTGATTTCCCCAACATTTCAATAAATTATAGCCCCTTTCCTGATCTTACAATAGTAATTTGTTTCTGAAAATCTCTTTGCAGTCAGACTTCTTGTAGGTAAAAGGTGGAATAACCATCGGAATTATTAATGCACAGTTACTCAAAAAATTTACAAAGTCTGTGTGTATGTATGTAATTGAATCTTGGCAGGGAAATCTATCTGTCTACCAAACACATGTTTGCCCCTTTTATAGGGGAGGCCTGTTCTCTGATATGCAACATAGAAGGGAAAGTATTCAGTGAGGCAGCTCCCAGATAGAAGTCACCTTCCCCACCCCCTTCCCCCCATGTGTGACCGTGTGACTGCTTCTTGCAAATAAAATTGAGCCAGTATTCCAATCATGGAATGAATGTCATGGGATTAAAGGTACAGAATAGGGGATATAGTCAATGGTATAGTCATAGCATAGTGTGGTGACAGATGGTAGCTATACTTGTAGTAAGCATAGTATAATGTAGAGTTGTCAAATCACTGTTGTACACCTGAAATGAATGTAATATGGTATGTCAACTACAATAAAATAAGGAAGTCAATTAAAAATTGATATCCCCCCCCCCAAAAAAACCCCCAAGTGAGCCAGTATGTATCACTTCTGGGCTGGAGTTTTAAGAAGCAGGTGTGCCTTTTCCAAGGTACCTTTCTTGAGGATTCCACTGAATGCAGAATACACTAAAGTTTCAGGGGCTGGTAGAGCCAGAAGAAGCCTGGCTTCCTGAGTCTCCATGTGCAGAGAAGCCTCCAGTCAACCAGGGACACCTACATTGGACTATTATATAGCAAGGAAAAACCTCTTCTTGTGCAAAGACACTGACATTTGCAGTTTATTTATTCCCAAACTGAAGGATCAGGAAACTTTTTCTGTAAAGATCCAGGTAGTAAATATTTTAGGCTTTGTGGGACACCTATGGTTCTATCTCATGTCTTTCCTTTTTTTTTTTTTTTTTTTTTTTTGCCAAAATTGTTCTTTTTCAGCTTTATTGAGGTATAATTGAAAAATAAAATTATAAAATATTTAAGGAGTACAACGTGATGATTTGATATCTATGTATCTTTGCAATCTTTTAAAGGTATAAAAATCATTTTTAGTTCACTGGCTATACAAAGCAGCTGTAGGCTTAACCAATACAACCTTTTATTACAAAGCAAAAAAACAACAGCAAACCCACACAACAAACCAGTGTAAATGGTGCATGAGAAATTACTAGTATCAACCAGCAGACCATGAAGACTAGACCAGACTGTTGGGCCACCCAGGCTCACCATTGCACCGTGAGGACAGCTGCAGGTGACTCTCCTGTTGTAGCACCCAGGTCTCCCAAGGTATACAAAATCCAGATTTGTTCTCCTAAAGGCAGACAGTGCCTCCAGAGTTGAAGTTGGTGCAGGACATCAAACTACTAGAAAAGTTAAAATCTTAAAACTCTTATTGGCATTCATTAGGATACGACTATGTTGTGGCTTCCCCCTCGCACTGTCTTGCTTCGTCAGCCTATGGCACTTTTTCCACCACTCCTGGGACCTGGTTCACTGCTAGATCTGACTGGAGTCTTCAAATATAGATCAAGACCAACTAGAGCATCTTGAAACTCCGTATGGTAAGATCCAAGATGGCTTCTCCATGTCCCTTTGCCCTTCCCGTCTCAGACCTTCATGTGGTTGGCAGGACTCTCAGGCAGGAGGGTGGTGCTGCCCAGCCCCCATGTCTGCCCTTCCCCCCAGGCCCTCAACCTGGTCAGTGTGAAACCCAAGACCACTCAAAACCTCAAGGTAAGTCATTGTCCAACAAGACTATGAATCCATACAGGACAGACTCCTCTGTAGCAGGTATGAGGAAGATTTCAAAGAATTTATGATGGTGTGAGAAAAGCTTGTGAGAGACTATTAAGTGAGAACGGCAGCACCGAAAATTATATATTCAAGGTGATCCCAATTGCCTAAAAACAGAGACTTGAAGAAATATACCAAAATGATAACACTGGGGTTCCTGGCTGATGAATTGAATGATTTAAAAAAAATTCTGTTCTCTGGCTTTTGAAAATGTGTACAAAGGAGCCTGTGTTATTTTTTAAATGACCAAGGAAACGGAAGGTAGTCCTTTCTACAAAGTCTTTGGAGAGCTCTGCTGTCCTGCGTTCCCAGCCTGAGTCTTGTGCTCTGAGACTTTCTACTCAGAGAGGCTTATAGGGGACACTGCAGCCCATGTTCAGAACAAGAGCAGGAAAGGAAAAGAGCATGAGCAGCCTAGTCCTGATTATGAGTCAACATCAGGTTTGAACGAGGGGAAATCAAGATCCAGAGCAACTGATGTTTGGTGAGCCCCATTGCTTCCTTGCCTGCAGGTGTTCAACTTGTTTCAGACCCCCATGTTTCCCCTCAATAGTCCTTGCTCACTCTGGGAGTCCTCCATCACCCCACTTTACTTTCTAAGCACTGGCACGGGGAGCAGAGCCAGTAGGAAAGGCTGTGCCCTCTCTTCACATTCTTCCCCTTTCATGGGGCAGAAGCCTCCCCATGTTCTGTTCTTCCACCTCCTTGTCTTGCAGTCCAGACCCTTCCTGCTGCCTCTTGTCTTTCTCCTGTGATCACTCTGGGGATATGCTGCAACCGTGTTCCCCCAGGTCATCATTTCATTTGTCGGGCACACACATGCACAAGTACGCATGTGCTCCCTAGGACATTTATCAGTTCTCTGTCGGCACATGGTCATGCCGAGCACGCATGCATTCAGCCAGCCAGCAAACTGCCCTGTGCTTCGTGTTAGGCATTACTCTAGGTGCTGGGGCACACAGGGAACCAGATAGCAAAGGTCCCCTCCCTCTTGGAGCAGACTGTCCACTGTGGAGATAGACAGTGAGCAAATACATCCACACTACAAAGCAGTGTATTGATAAGTGCCATAGAGACAAATAAGGCTGAGGAAGGGGCTAGGGAGCTGGGCTGGAAGGTGCCTTTAAATATATGGCTCAGAGGAGGCCGGTGTGTGGAAGCTCCATTTTAGCAGAGGTTTGGATGAAGTGAGGGAGAGGGCTGTGTGAAGCCTGGGAACAGGTGTTCTGGCCGATGGCCTGTAAGTGCAAAGGCCCTGACAAAGGCCCAGGGACAAACTTGAATCCTGCCCTCAAGTTACTCCCATTCTAGTGAAAGGGGCAGATAAGTGATCAGGCAATAGGGAGATTGTGTGATAAACATTTCCCACTTAGCATTTATAAGGGCCTAACCCTTCCAGCATTTAACGATGTGTGTCATCTGTTGTCTGTGTCCTCTAGTAGAAAACAAACTCCATGAGAGTAGAGGTTTTGCGTTGTTCACTACAGCATGTCCAGGACCTCAAACAGCTCTGGGCACCAGGTAGATGCTCAATACAGTTTAAGTGGAGGAAAGAATCCCACACTCACCCATCTGCTCGCAGTTCCCCTTCCTAGAGGCAACCACTGTTCTTAGGCCCCTGGAGAAGTGTGTTGTTTAAACAGACCATCATGTTCTCCACTGAGCTTCCACCTGGTGCCTTACAGGCCAGTTTCTGAGGGAACTAGGAAGGAGAGGGTGCTGTCCGCTGGCTGTCGTGTGGGCTGCAGGAGACACTGGTCCTCTAAGGCTTATAAGGACCTGGCTGCCTTTCCTGATTGGGGAGCAAAGGAGGAATGAGGAAACTCTGGCCAAACCCTGGACCCCCATTCAGGCTTTCATGGGAACTTGGCACTTAGGAAAACTACCTGCCTGCTGCCTCACAGAGTGAGTACCCCCCCCCCCCCCGCGCCTTTAGCTCATCACTGTATCTCGGCACAGGGGATCTGGCAGCAAATATTCTTTCTGTATGTGTGGGAAGCTGGAGCTGCACACAGTCTTGGGTCCTGCAGCTGTTGGGAGTCTTTGCTTTTGCAGTGGACTTGATGTATGACCCTTAAGCAGGACCCAGGCTGAGGACCAAGTTGAGTGACTAGAACTGAGTCCTCATCTCAAAAGAGACTTCTCAGAAAGTATCAAATCCACATAGAGTATCTAGGAGGTCAAAATTAATGTTTTCATCATTATTTCCTTTTAGACAGACAAGGCAAGATTATCCTTCAATTTTATACTTGGGGCAATTTGCAATTTACAAGTATTAGGGAGGGAAGAAATTAATAATTACTGAGTACCCACTATCCTTGATAGATTAATTACAAAACTATCATCCAGAATGTGCTCAAGACCACACAGCTAGTAAGAGAGTGGTTACTTAATTAGTTTTAGAAAATTAGGGCAGAATTCCTTACCTCACAGCAAATCTCCCCAAAAGCAGTCTTATTCTGATGCCAACAAATCCCCACTCAGGTTTCATTTTGTGTCTTTAGATGTCTTGGGTCAAGTTACTACATCTTTAGAGTCCGCATACCTATGTGAAGCCTAGCACATCATACACACAATAAGTACTTGTCAAGAAATAGAAGAGGGGCGCCTGGGTGGTTAAGTGGGTTAAAGCCGCTGCCTTCGGCTCGGGTCATGATCCCAGGGTCGTGGGATCGAGCCCCGCATCGGGCTATCTGCTCTGTGGACAGCCTGCTTCCTCTCTCTCTCTGCCTGCCTCTCTGCCTGCTTGTGATCTCTGTCTGTCAAGTAAATAAATAAAATCTTTAAAAAAAAAAAAAAGAAAAAAAAGAAATAGAAGAAAAGGGACACCTGGGTGGCTCAGTTGGTTAAGCATTTGCCTTCGGCTCAGTTCATGATCTCAGGGTCCTGGGATCAAGCCTCCGGTTGTGCTACCTGCTCAGTAGGGAATTTGCGTGTCTCTCTTCCACTTTTTCTGTCTACCCCCACCTTGTCCTCTCTCTGTCTCTCAAATAAATAAATTAAATACATAAAAAAAAAGAAACAGAAGAAAAAACTTAGTCACTAATATTTTGTATGAATTAGAATTAGTCTATTGACTATTTTTTCCTTCATATTACTATTTCCTTCTCTACTGGTGAATAGCATATTCATTAATTACAACAGCAACAAGGACTTCTCTACCTAAGGGACTGGCCACTGAATTCTTCCATTTGCTTGGTCCCAAATCTTTGGAATCACCTGCAACCCTTCCCCTCTCATATGGTATGTATAATATGCCATTGAATCTTGTTGATTCTCCTTTCAAGAGATGTCCCAGTATGACTCATCCTCACTATCTCCCCTGCTACCACCCTGATGCAAGTCACCCATCTGGATCACTGTGCTAGCTTCCTGACTGGCCTCTGGGCTTCTGCCCTTGCTTCCTCCAGGTATTTCCCAAAACTGGCAGCTGGAGTGGATCCTAAAAACGCATCCGATCACGTGACTGTCACATGATCTATGAAATAGAAAAATGAAGAGTATCAATAAAGTCAAAAGGTGGTTCAGTGAAACAATTGATAAAATTTATAAACCTTTAACAATACTGATCAAGAAAAAAAGAGAACACACAAATTATCAGTGTTAGGAGTGAAAGAGGGGCATTATTAGAGATCCTACAGACATTAAATGTCAATGCATATGTCAGTAAATTCAGGGATTTAGATGAAGGGAATAAACTCCAGGAAAAAGATGCATTAGCAAATCTGACAAAAAAGGGAGAGAACATTTCTCAGCCCTGTATATGTTAGGAAACATATATAACATATAACATATATGTTAAGGAAATTATATTCAAAGCGAAAAATCTCCTACAAAGAAAATCCTAGGCCCAAATGACCTCACTGGTCAATTCTCTCAAACACTGAAGGAAGAAATAGTGCTGACTTTACACAAACATGATCAATATTAGCTGTTGTTATGATCACCATCAGTATAGTTTTCATAAGTCTCATCTATCTTAAAACGAAGAAGACAGAACTTTTCATAGTCTTCTAAAGAAAGTCTTAATTGAATGGGAGGTTACTTTGTGTTTTCCTTTTTTTTAAGGTTATTTATTTGTTTATTTATTTGAGAGAGAGAGAGAGAGAAAGAGAGAAAAGCAGACTCCCTGCTGAGCATGGAGCCTGACAGGGGGCTCGATTCCAGCAAAAGGCAGACACTGACTGAGTCACCTGGGTGCCCTTGGTAGGCTACTATGTACATCCTTCCTCTCCTAGCTGTGTTCGTTTGACCCAGAATGGTATGTGGTGTTTGCAAAAACACTCTACATTGCTATTGTCTCTGACCTAAGTAGTTTTTAACCTTTTACACAAAACCAGTTGTTCCTCTGGGACTTGAGAAGAAGGTCTGCCAAGCAGTGTGATCAAAAATTTTCCAGGATTCTATCACACCTGGTTTTTGGTGACCTTTTAATAATAACTAAAGTTTTGTTTACTTGTTTCTTCGTTTTATATAAGCCCTTTCCGGAGGAGTGACAAAGAATTGTTCAGATGAAGTGTTTCTTGCCTTAATTTGGTTTCATGTTACAGGCTAAGGTTAAAATTTGTACAGCAAATGGAAAGGTTGTGGGCAGTTGCAGTAATGGCTGGGGGAAGCTTTCCTTTTTTCCTGTCCTTCCTCAGAGATACTAAGGGCCAGTTAGACTAAATCCTTCAGAAGCATTCTTTTTTGCTGTTGTTTGATGTAGTTCCAGCCACATAAAACACAGGAGGCACCCAAACTTCTCTGGGTTGAAATGACTGAGGTTGCATATTTTAGAGGTCTGGGGAACCTGGTAATATGAACTGAAGAGAAGTCATGGTGAGAGTTTCCGAGTGACTGAGCATTCATAGTTGACTAAGGGATGAGGGCCCTGCACTCAGGATACCTCTTCTCCTCACTACCCTGGTTTCTTTACTCATCTTTCTCAGCAGCAGAAAACTGCACGTATTAGACCTCAGGATACCTGGCCTCAGCAAAGGACAGTTTTCTGATGGACTATGATATTTCTCTATATTAGATTATAGGCCAAGCTACTGTAGCAGAGAGACTCTAAAACACAGTAGCTTTAATGAGATAGAAGTTGATTTTTCTTTCCTGTAACAGTCAAGAGGTGGGTAGCTCTACTCCATGAGGTCATCCTTTATCTTACCTCTCCACTATTTCCCAGACCAAGGGTCTTGACCTTTGCTTGACCTTGACCTCCATGGACTGCTGGGAGGTCATATATTGAATTTTTTCTTTCACTTTTGAAAGCAAGTAACAAGCAACAGTGACATCAGCAGTACCTATGACTTTGCCACCAGAAATTACAGATAATTTTATATCATATTCATTTGTTGCAAGTATCTTATACTAATATCATACTGTATCACTATTAACAGTAGTAGACCTGCCTCTAGAGCTTGCTATTGATGGATTAATAAACACATAATATTATATTAAAACTTGTAAACATAATTTCAAAATGTATTATTTTAGTATATTTTCCTTTTTAATTTCATGTATTTTATTTTATGCATGTATAAACACAATTCTTAGAAGGTCTACATAGGTTTACCAGACTTCCTCTGAGGTCTAAAACGTAAAACAGGCTAAAGTCTCTATTCTGAGATGTTTCCCTGGTCCTCATGGTAGAATCTTGCTTTTTCGCTCTACATCATTCCATTCTAGCTAGAAGGAAGGGACAAAGAGGAAGTGGGGAGTGTTCTCCTTCAAGATGATGACCTAGAAGTTGTAAACATCCCTTCTGCTCATGCTATGCTAGTGATAATATAGTCAAATGATCACACCTAGCTTCAAGAAATGCTGAGATTGTGGTCTCTAACTGGGGATCAAGAGCCCTGCTAAATGTGGTGATGATGGTAGGTGCTCTAGTCCCAGAAGGAAGAGGAGAATACATACAGGATGACAGCTAGGAGTCCCTACCACTCCCACGTAATTCTACTGGGATTCTGAAATCTGTTTCATCAGTGCTTTAGTAAAACATGTAATATCTCTTAATCTGGGTGGGGAGGTGTGTCAAGCACAATTATAATCATATCTGGAGTGTCTATACTGTCTTTCCTAAAAACTTCAAATCATATTATAGATACTTTCACAAGAATTGGTCTCCAAGATTTTTCAGACTGACCACTGTGTTTATGGGCTAGAAAAGCATTGTGAATACAGAAGATGTTTTTCTTTCCTCCAAATTGCTAAATGGGAAGACCCTATAAATGCAGGTAATTACATTTAACATGAACGACAAAAGCATGCTCAAGGTCAATCCAACTGGTTGTGGAAGTCCTTTGTATAGAAATAAAAGTTTCATTTAAGTTCTGTTTTTTCATATTTTTGAGTAAACATACATTGAATGTCTATTCTGTTTAGGCAAGCAGAGGATTGAGTACATCAAAATTAATAAGTCAGTTTTCTTACCCTCAGGAAGCTCAGAATTACATATAAGTGTGGGTGTTCATGCATATGTATGTGTGTGGGGAGGAGAATGGCACAGTAAATACATTATCTTTTTTTTTTTTTT
>RCUC01169450.1:0-162535 GCA_003697995.1 Taxidea taxus jeffersonii | reverse complement strand
ATATTTTCCTCTCAGGACTGCCTTTGCTGTGTCCCACAGATTTTGGACCGTTGTGTTTTCATTATCATTTGTTTCCATGGTTTTTTTCAATTCTTCTTTAATTTCCTGGTTGACCCATTCATTTTTTAGAAGGATGCTGTTGAGCCTCCATGTATTTGTGCTCTTTCCACATTTCCTCTTGTGATTGAGTTCTAGCTTCAGAGCATTGTGGTCTGAAAATATGCAGGGAATGATCCCAATCTTTTGATACCTGTTGAGACCTGATTTATGACCCAGGATGTGATCTATTCTGGAGAATGTTCCATGGGCACTAGAGAAGAACGTGTATTCTGTTGCTTTGGGGTAGAATGTTCTGAATATATCTGTGATGTCCATCTCGTCCAGTGTGTCATTTAAGACCTTTATTTCCTTGTTGATCTTTTGCTTGGATGATCTGTCCATTTCAGTGAGGGGTGTATTAAAGTCTCCAACTATTATTGTATTCTTGTCAATGTGTTTCTTTGATTTTGTTATTAATTGGTTTATATAATTGGCTGCTCCCATGTTAGGGGCATAGATATTTAAAATTGTTAGATCTTCTTGTTGGACAGACCCTTTGAGTATGATGAAGTGTCCTTCCTCATCTCTTATTATAGTCTTTGGCTTAAAATCTAATTGATCTGATATAAGGATTGCCACCCCAGCTTTCTTCTGATGTCCATTAGCATGGTAAATTGTTTTCCACCCCCTCACTTTCAATCTGGAGGTGTCTTCAGGTCTAAGATGAGTTTCTTGTAGGAAGTATATTGATGGGTTTTGTTTTTTTATCCATTCTGAAACCCTGTGTCTTTTGATTGGGGCATTTAGCCCATTTACATTCAGGGTAACTATTGAGAGATATGAGTTTAGTGCTATTGTATTGCCTGTATGGTGATTGTTACTGTATAATGTCTCTGTTCCTTTCTGGTAATACTTTTCGGGTCTCTCTTTGCTTAGAGGACCCCTTTCAATATTTCCTGTAGAGCTGGTTTGGTGTTTAAAAACTCTTTCAGTTTTTGTTTGTCCTGGAAGCTTTTAATCTCTCCTTCTATTTTCAATGATAACCTAGCTGGATAAAGTATTCTTGGCTGCATGTTTTTCTCGTTTAGTGCTCTGAATATATCATGCCAGTTCTTTCTGGCCTGCCAGGTCTCTGTGGATAAGTCTCCTGCCAATCTAATATTTTTACCATTGTACGTTACAGACTTCTTGTCCCGTGCTGCTTTCAGGATTTTCTCTTTGTTGCTAAGACATGTAAATTTTACTATTAGATGATGGGGTGTGGACCTATTCCTATTGATTTTGAGAGGTGTTCTCTGGGCCTCCTGGATTTTGATGCTTGTTCCCCTTGCTATATTAGGGAAATTCTCTACAATAATTCTCTCCAATATACCTTCTGCTCCTCTCTCTCTTTCTTCTTCTTCTGGAATCCCAATTATTCTAATGTTGTTTCATCTTATGGTATCACTTATCTCTTGAATTCTCCCCTCGTGATCCAGTAGTTGTTTGTCTCTCTTTTGCTCAGCTTCTTTATTCTCTGTCATTTGGTCTTCTATATCACTAATTCTTTCTTCTGCCTCATTTATCCTAGCAGTAAGAGCCTCCATTTTTGATTGCACCTCATTAATAGCTTTTTTGATTTCAACTTGATTAGATTTTAGTTCTTTTATTTCTCCAGAAAGGGCTTTTATTTCTCTGGACAGGGTTTCTCTAATATCTTCCATGCCTTTTTCAAGCCTGGCTAGAACCTTGAGAATCATCATCCTGAACTCTAGATCTAACATAGTACCAATGTCTGTATTGATTAGGTCCCTAGCCTTCGGTCCTGTCTCCTGCTCTTTTTTTTGTGGTGAGTTTTTCCGCCTTGTAATTTTGTCCAGATAAGAATCTGCTGTTCTCCTTGTTAAGTGAACTTGGTCTTGGCTGGATTTCTTTGATCTTCTGGGGGAGGGGCCTGTTGTAGTGATTCTCAGGTGTCTTTGCCCCAGGCAGAGTTGCACCGCCCTTACCAGGGGCCGGGCTAAGTAATCCTCTCAGGTTTGCTTTCAGGAGCTTTCGTTCCCTGAACGCGCTTTCTGTAGAGTTCTGGAGGACGGGAATGACAATGGCGGCCTCCCAATCTCCGGTTCAGAGGAGCCGAGAGCTAGGGGTCCCAGTCTTCAGTGCGCCTTCAGAGAAAAGCGTTTAATCCCTCCAGTCTCCCTAGCCCACGTTTGCGCCTGAGAGTGCGCGTGCGCGCGTCCGCCCGCAGACACCGCGCGCCAGCAGACACCGCAGGCCCGCCGACACTGCGCGCACCCGCAGACCGCGCGCGCCTGCAGACTGCGCTCAGAGAAAATCGTGCCTAAGCAGTCCCGTCTCACTGGCTTCTGGGAGCGCTCCGAGCTCACCCAGCCTGTGACCAAGCGTCTCTGTCTCTGGCAGAGTCCCACCTGGAGTCTCCGGACCCCGTAGATCCCTGAGCTCTCCCGGGTCGGAGTCTCCCCGGATCTTGTGGGGACCCCTCGCACAGAGCACCGGCCAGTGCCACAGAACACCGGACCGTGTCACAGACCACTAGGAAATCTCGGCTCTGTCTCCGCAGCCGACTTCCCCGCTCTAATACCTGTGAGCTCTGCGACACTCAGACACCCCCGATCCTTCTGTGACCCCGCGGGACCTGAGTCCACGTTGTCCCCGTGAGGTCTTCACCCCAGTTTAGCCTCTGGAGTGATGTCCCTCCGTGGAGCCGACTTTTAAAAGTCCTGATTTTGTGTTCCGCCGCTTGCCGGGAGCCGGCCCCTCCCCCTGGGGTCTATCTTCCCGTCGTGTTGGATTCACTTCTCCGCTGGTCCTACCTTTCAGAAAGTGGTCGATTTTCTGTTCCTAGAATTGTTGTTTTTCTTCTCTTCGATCTCCTGTTGGATTTGTAGGTGTTCGGAATGGTTTGATAGGCTATCTAGCTGATCTCCTGCTGGCTGATGTCGTCTCAGCCTCCTACTTCTCCGCCATCTTGACTCCTCCCAGTAGGTTGCTTTTTTTTGTTTATTTTTGATGGTTTCCTTCACTGCAAAACCTTTTTAGGTTTGATGTAATACCATTTCTTAAATTTTAGCTTTTGTTCCCCATGCCTGAGAAAACTGCTCAAAAAATATTGCTAAGACTGATGTGAAAGAACCTACTGTCTGTTTTCTTCTACAGATCTTATATTCTTTAGTTCATTTTGAATTTATTGTTTTATATAGCTGTTAAGTTTTCCCATTGCCATTTATTGAAGACACTGTCTTTTTCTCCTTTGTCATAAGTTGATTGACCAAATATCGGTGGGTTTATTTCTGTGTTTTCTATTTTATTCCATTGATCTGTGTATCTCATTTCATGCCAGTATCATATTATTTGGATTATGATGGTTTTGTAGTATAGTTTGCAATCAGGGATCATGGTAAACCCAGCTCTATTTTTTTTTCTCAAGATTACTTTGGCTATTCGGGGTCTTTTTTGGTTACATAAAAAATTTAGGATCATTTATTCTAATTCTGTGAAAAACGTTATTGTTATTTTGATGGGGATTGGATTGAAACTGTACTAGGTTGCTTTGTGTAGTATGGACATTTTAATAAAGTGAATTCTTCCAGTCCATGAGGACAGTAAACATCCATTTATTTGTGTTACCTTTAATTTCTTTCATCTCTGTCTTCTGGTTTTCAGAGCATGTCTTTCACCTCTTTGGTTAAATTTCTCCTAGGTATTTTATTCTTTTTGATGTAATTTTAAATGAGATAGTTTTCTTAATTTCTCTTTCTGAAAGCTTGTTACTTTAAGTGTATAGAAATGCAACTGATTTCTCTATGTTAATTTTGTATCCTGTGACTTTACTGAACTCATTTATTAAATCAATAGTTTTGGTGAAATCCTTAGGGCGTTCTATATAGTGTTATGTTACTGCAAATAGTGACAGTTTTACTTCTTCCTTTCTAACGTAGATAGCTTTTATTTCTTTTTGTTGTTTAATTGCTCTAAGCTTTCCAATACTATGTTAAGTAATAGTGTTGAGAATGGGTGTTCTTGCCTTGTTCCTGATCTTAGAAAACAATCTTTCAGCTTTTACCATTGATTATATTGTTGGTTGTACATTTATTTGTCATACATTTTACATATTTACTCATAATAAATGTCCTTCTGTACTCAATGTTCCTTCTATACTCACATTGTTGAGAGTTTTTTTTTATCATAAATATGTGTTGAATTTGGTCAAATAGTTTTCTGCATCTAGTGAGATGATCATATGAATATTATCCTTTGTTTTGTTAATGTGATGTGTCACATTGATTGATTTATGTATGTTGAAACATTCTTGCAAACCTGGAAAAAAATCTCCCTAGACCATGATATATGATTCTTTTAATATATTGTTGTAGGTTTGTTAATATTTTGTTCAGGGATTTTGCCTCTATGTTCATCAAAGATATTGGCCTATAATTTTTTTTTTTTTTTTTTTTTTGGTGGTATCTTTTTTTGGTTTTGATATCAGGGTGGTGCCAGTCTTGTAAAATGAGTTTGGAAGCATTCCTTCCTATTCCATTTTTTGGAATAATATGAGAAAGATAGGCATTAACTCTTTTTAAATGTTTGGTTAAATTCATTAGTGAGATGTGCTCATCCTGGACTTCTTTTTCTGGGGAAATTTTTAAATTACTCATTCAATTTTACTACTTGTAACAGGTCTATTTAGACTTTCTATTTCTTCATGATTTAGTCTTGTAAGATTGTGTGTTTCTAAGAATTTGTTTACTTCTTCTAGGGTTTTTTAATTTGTTGCCCTATAATTGTGCAGAGTAGTATATATTATAATCTTTTCTATTCTGTAGTGTAAGTTGTAACTTTTATTTCTGATTTTAGTTATTTGGGCACTTTCTCTTTTTTTCTTGATAAGTGCAACTAGAGATCTATCCAATTTTTTTTATTTTTTCAGGAACCAGCTTTTAGTTTCATTGGTCTTTTCTATTGTATATGTGTGTGTTATTTTTTTAAATGCCTATTTCTATTATTATTATTATTTTTATTTTATTTATTTATTTTTTTTTACTATTTCCTTCCTTCTACTAATTTTGAGCTTTGTTTGTTCTTCTAGCTCCTTTAGATGTAAAGCTAGATTGTTTGAGGTTTTCTTCTTTCTTGAGATACATCTTTATTTTTATGACCTTCGCTCTTAAAACTGCTTTTCCTGTATCCCATAGATTTTGGAAAGTTATATTTCTTTTTTCTCCTTCCTTCCTTCCTTCCTTCTTTTTTTTTTCCTTTCTTTATTTTTCTTTATCTTAAGGTATTTTTAGGTTTTTGTCCACATGGACATCTACCTATCAGATAGTTTTTCACATGGAAAAGTGTGGAGGGCTCCTTCCAGGGTGGTGTAAAATCCTTTTAAGGGTGGTATCATCTTGGGTGGGGAGGGACCACTTGTCACTGCCTGCCTTTTTTCTGACTATTCTTCATTAGCAGCATGTTTTTTAGTCTCCACATGTTTGTATTTTTCCAGTTTTCTTCTTGTAATTGATTTCTGGTTTCATACTACTATAGTTGGAAAAGGTGCTTATTATTTAAGTTTTCTTGAATTTATTGAGACTTCCTTATAATCTAAAATATGATCCATCTTGAAGAATAGCCCATGTGCCCTTGGAAAAGATATGTATCCTCCAGTTTTTGGATGAAATGTTCATAAATTTATTGAGTCCATGTAGTCTAACATGCCATTTAGGGCAATGTTTCCTTATTGATTTTCTGTTTGGATGATCCATTGATGTAAATGTGGTATTACAGTCACTGACTGTTATTGTATGATTGTCAGTTTTTCCTTTATGTCTGTTAATATTTGCTTTATATAGTTAGGTGCTCAGGACTTAGTATTTAATAGCAGCAGTATTGAATTGGAGTATGGACTATGTTGAATTATAATGGTTGGATTACAAATATTAAAGCCAGAAAACCTGAGTTAAAATTTTAACCCTGCTAAGGGTAGATTCTTAGAGAATTTAATTCCATCAGGAACTATACTACATAATTCTCTAAATCATTTCCAGTTCTATAATTCCATGATTCTGTAATAAAGTATTCAAATTCCTATAGTGTGAACGATAATTGGAAGGCCAGCAGGGACAAGGGGCCATGCCCCAAGAAGAAACTACCATTAAAAGGATTTTATACCACCCTGGAAGGATCCCTCCACCCTTCCCATGTGAACAACTACCTGATAGGTAAATGACCATGTTGACAAAGACCTGATCGGGTGACAGGTACAGGGAGGGTTAATTAGATTAAAACATCCCACTAATAAGCCCTTAAAAACCCCTAGACTTAGAAGCTCTTGGGATAACCCTTTGGGCCCCCCACCTTCAGGATCTTTGTACTGTCACTTTGCTATCTCTTAATAAACCTTGCTTTATTGCCCACCACTCTGTCTGGTCTACTCTTCATTCTTGAAAGTGGCGTGACCAAGAATCCTGGGCATGGAGGGGTAAGCTACACTGTAACAATAGTGTAGTTTATTCATAGCTATGTCATTGCAATAGGAGTGTTGTAGTGTTCATACAAATGTGACTTACATATTGAAAGTTCAGAACAAGCCTCCCTAAAACATGCCATTTTGGCATGTGCATTATTTTGAGCTGAAGGCAGTCAAAATGGAAAAACTTTTATTTCTCCCTAATTGACATAAAGAATTTAGACAGGAAGCCTGTTCCAGAAAAACAGCTATTTCCAGAGATAAAATTTTTATCTGAAGACCTACTTGCATGACAGGGGAAACATCTATTTACCAAACTTCTCCCCTTCTTATCTTCCTGTGAATTACCCTCCTCCCCTTTGAAGCCTCAGGCATCTGTCCCTTTTTTAGCTCAGGACGGCATATAAACATATAAGCTCACCTACTTTGAGACTCATGCCCTTATGTGGCTCCTGTATGTATGTAATTGAATTTGATTTCTCTTGTTACTCTGTCTTATGTCATTTTTATTGTTGAACTAGCCACAGAACCCAGATGGATAGAAAGAAAAAATTTCCTTCTTTACAATATAAATAAATTCTTTATAAGTTTCATATTTAATTTTACTTTTAACTACTTAGAGATTAATTCATGGATTCAATAAAAATTTTTTTAAGAGGAACTACATACAAATATTACAGTGGCACAGGGTTATAATACTGGGTAAGATAAATAAGTTTATGCTCTTAAGGAGCTTACTGTCTGCAAACACATGTAAAAAATTTAGAAGTAAATGTGATTAAAAGAAGACAAAATTGAGGTTTGGAATAAAAGTAAAATTATGTGAACTTACAGAGTAATACCTCATCTAGTCTTCCCAATAACAATGTAAAGCTTTTAAATTATTTAAAAATGAACAGAAATGAGACCAGAAAATTTGCTTAACTTACTTATGGATGTTCAGGTAAGTTGCAGTCAGCTACCCATATCTGATAATCCAAATATGTATTTTCTAATTTTTTCTGCTTTCTATACAGAAAAAAAACTAATTTTATAAAATTGTACAAGTATTTATATTAATAGTTTTTAATTCATTGACTAAGTAGCTACTAATTAAAATTTTATATATAAAATACAGTGTTTCCTTCAAATTTATCAAAGCTTTTTTACCCCTGATACAGTAACAAGTAATATTCAAGATGATACATGCTCCATGGGCAGGGGTTTCTGAAAAGTTAAGATGAATATAGCCCTCAAAGATGCATGATAGATATGTATGTGAGAGAATAAAGAGTGAAACTCAGTTGTGTATACATATAATGTGTGTATATATATATGTAATATTTGTATAAAGTATAAATGTACACATATGTATAAAATCAGTGATGTCTTAGAAAATGAGTTTATTGTTATACTGCTGCATATATTAGCATTTTGGGTGAGGAAACTTGATTTCCTACAACATGCATATTCTACATAAATATAAGTAACAGTGACTTTCTGCCAAAAAATAAACAGTGACTTTCTGTAATTACCTCAAAACTTAACTTCATCAAAACATTGCATCAAAACAATACACAGTTATTTTCTTATAGTTAATCAGTTATCTGGTCTAGCTTATCTGGTCTAGCTTATCTGATAGCTTCTGGCTCAAGCACTGTCAGCTTGGGCTGTGGCTCTTCTGAAGGCTCTACTCTAAGGATTAGAATCCTCTCCCAAACTCATTTATGAGGTTATTTGCTGCAGGTCACAGTATTTTGTCACATGAGTGTCCACATGGCTACTTTACAAAATGGCAACTGGCTTCTGCCAGGATGAGTAACCCAGACAGAGCCAGAGAGTACGTGCAAGATGGAAGCCACCATTATTGAAACGTAGTCTTGGAAGGAGCACACAAAATGACATCACTTCTACCATCTTCTGCTATGTAAAAGTATGTCGATAAGTTCAGCCCATATTCAAGGGGAAGGGATTGCAAAAATGCACAAAAATCAAGAGTCGGGAAGCAATGGGGGCCATCTTAAATGCTGTCTACAACAATCTTGTTAAATTCTGATTATAAGCTTAGTTTATAAACTAATTTTAGTAACACTGACATCTGAAAAGTATTTTTTCTTCCATCAGGATTAGTAAATCAGAGAAACATTCGATAAATTATGTTATTTCTTAGTTCATTGTTTTTAAAATGTTCTAGAACTCTCTTTAAGGCTATAACACTCAAATTCCTCATTTCTCAATCTTTCCTCATTATGTTGATGAGCTGGACCACACACACTTGCTTCTTGGTACTATCACCCCTTTGTGTTTCTCTATAGCTATCGATTTCTTTAAATTTTTATTCCAGTCCTATATGACAAGTTCTGAAAATAGACTGCATCACAGGTTCCTCCTAATTATGTGAAAAAGAGTCCAGTGTGAGCAAAAGAAAAATAAATCTCTGGATTCTTCATTGTGAGTCTGGTAAAGTGTCTGCATATACACGCATTGTTATCATGTTTCCCTTAATATCCAGTGGGTATTGATATAGAAACCTTCTAATCTGTGGTTCTAATCTGGGTAAAGGTTTACTTAGATTCTGAAAAAAACAGTTTCAGGAACTAAAGGTCTAGAAGTATTATTCCAATATACAAAGGAATAACAAAAGTCTTCATATGATAGAAGAAAATCTGATTTTATGGTTGAGTAGTATTCCTTTGCCATTTGTGACAACATGACTAGACTCAGAGGGTATTAGGCTAAGTGAAACAAGTCAGACAGAGAAAGACAAATACTGCATGTTTTCACTTCTATGTAGAATCTAAAACACAAAACAAATAAAAAGCTGAATTAAACCTATAAATACAGAGAACAAACTAATCATTGAGAGAGTGGAAGATGACAGGAGGATGGGCAGAATGGGTGAAGGGAAGTGAGAGGTACAGGCTATTATTCTAGTTATGGAATTCAGTTAATTAATCCCAAATTAATTAATTCCAATTAATTCTAGCAATGGAATTAATAAGTCCCAGGAATAGAACGTACAGCATAGGGAATTTAGTGAATAGTACTGTAATAATGTTGCATGGTGACAGATGGTAACTACAGTTGTAAGCATAACCTAAGTTATAGAATTGTTGAATCGCTATGTTGTATAACCTGAAACTATTGTAATATTGTGTGTCAACTATACTTGAAAAAGAAAAAAAAGAAAAAAGCTGATTTTAAATTTCAAGGGTCATGTAAAACCATCATGTAGTAAACTTCATTAATTAATTAAAAGGTTAATTTATACCACTAAGAAGATATCAATTAAATAGGAATTATACTAAGTATATATTTATTGATTCATCAAAAATGTCATAGTTGTTAACTGATAATTTATAAAATATAGACTATATAGTTTATATGCTTTATTTGTTAAAAAAGCATATCTAAAATGGCAGGCTATTTCGTTATTCAATTCCTAAAAACTACTGAGGTTTAATTCAACAAATTCTCCTTTTTCATTTTAGTGAAATATTTTTAAGTACAGATCAGTTACAAATGGAATTAATTGTTTAGAATACATTTGAAATTTGATTTATGCCATACTTTTCTATTTTTTTTAATGTAACGAATAGTCACAGGACCACAGCAGAAGAGAGGGAAAACTGAGTGGGAAGAAATCAGAGAGGGAGACAAATCATGAGAGACTCTGGACTCAAAAACAAAGTGAGGGTTATAGAAGGGAGGGGGCTGGGGAGATGGAGTAACAGGGTGATGGGTATTAAGGAGGGCACATGTGGTGATGCACTAGGTGTTATACGCAACTAATGAATTGTTGAATACTACATCAAAAACTAATGCTGTATGTTGGCTAATTGAACATAATAAAAAAATAAAAATTAAAAAAAATTTTGTCTTCGAAAGGGTTTGAAATTAGTTTTCCAAAAGAAGTTTACTTCCATAAAATTTTAGGAGTATTTGTTTCTATCACAGCAGTATTTTACTTTTAGATATGAAAGACCCCTTAAAACTCATTATAAAATTGAATCCCAGAGAAGTCCATGACTTCAATGAAGTCATATACAGAATTACTAGCATATCTAATCCCCAAAACAGAGCTTTTTATTCATATGGTTCTTCCTAATGTGTACTGTTGTATATATTATTTTATGTGTAATTGTTATTAGGAGGTAATGATAAAAATTAATGATTCACAAATTACTTAATATCATCAATTGAAAATATATTCAGTTACATGTGAACAATGAGAGATTAATATCCCATCATATCAGTGGGAAACCCATTTGATATTAAAAACAGCAACAAACAAATAAGACGGTTCTTTGAAAGACCCTGTGTGATGTAGGCATTAACCAACCAGTCCAAAAACTACAACATTTGATGGAATTCATGGATAATAGAAACTTTAGTAATCTTCTATTATTTGAAAATATGGATTTCATCATATTATTTTATGTATAATTTCCAAAGCATACATCCATATAAAACTATAATGTATAGACTGTAAACTATACAAAAACACTATAAATTGCAGACTTTATAAAAAGTCGGCTCAGTGGGTTAAAGCCTCTACCTTCGGCTAAGGTCATGATCCCAGGGTCCTGGGATCGAGCCCAACATCGGGCTCTCTGCTCAGCAGGGGGCCTGCTTCCCCTCTCTCTCCGCCTGCTTCTCTGCCTACTTGTGATCGCTGTCTGTCAAATGAATAAATAAAAAATCTTTAAAAAAAAGCAGGAAAGCTCTGTAACTACTACATTTATTATGGTGCAAAGTTTGAAGATGGTGTTTTAAAAATATGTCAGACTAAATAACAATTTTACATGGTTGTTGGGTATGGTTCAAGACATGGGTTAATTTCTGCTAATAAATAATTAAATCACAAATCTCAGTACCTTAATTTTCGCTTGGATATTTTATATATCCCAATATTTTCAAATACTTGATGATTTATGGAGCGATGCGGTAACATTTACTAACTTAGTAAAACTTTACTTTCTTAGAAAGAAACCATATTTTCCTTCATAATGCACAAATAAAAAGTGAAGCCCTATTGTTATTTAGAATCCCCAAGTCCTACTTTTCCTCAGCTGACAGCACAAGAAACAATTTATATTTTTTGTTGCCTACTAGAGTCAAAATGTTCAGACTACATGAAATAAAATAACAATTTCTATTTTTAAGTACCTTACTATGTAGTGTATTCTCCTTCAAACTAAAGAGCATTTTTTGTTTCCTTCCTGCTTACCTTTTCTTTTATACTTATTATCAACTTAATACAAATTAATATTTCCTCAAGAAATATGGCAAGATTTGTTACTCACTTACACCCTTAACTTGTATTGTCATGTTTGCTGCTCTGTTTAAAATGCTTCTTACAGAGCAGATTATCTCGTTCCAACGTACACAAATCAGTGGGTGAAGGGTGTGAAGAGAGATGATCACTCGTAGCATATTTGGTTTTGAGAAAAGTACCTCACTTGTTTTCATGTCAGGCACTAGGTGGTTGTCATTGTTGTTAATAGCTGACAGTTTTCAAATTGCACTCATCGGCTGAGCAAAATGAAATATTTTCTGTGAAGTTGATTTAAGACCTGTAGGATGCAATTTTATTAAACAAGAACCAATGTGTTCACTTGATACACTTAAAGCTCAATTAGTATACTTAGCAGTATTTAAAGCAAAGCTTTTTGAATAAAATAAATTCCAGAGAACATCTGAACAAGGCAATGGCATTTCTTTTATTTGAAATAAATATACAGTAGTATTTTTGAATGAGATAGGAATATACTATATATATTTACCTCTTAGAAACTTTCCTTTCCTTTGAGAACTTTTTATAAGTTAATGACAGCAGTAGTCCTTAAAAACAAATTATAGGGACACCTGGGTGGCTCCGTTGGTTAAGCGGCTGCCTTCGGCTCAGGTCATGATCCCAGCATCCTGGGATCGAGTCCCACATCGGGCTCCTTGCTCAGCAGTGAGCCTGCTTCTCCCTCTGCCTCTGCCTGCCTCTCTGTCTGCCTGTGCTCGCTCCTGTGCTCTCTGACAAATAAATAAATAAAATCTAAAAAAAAAAAAAAATATAGAATTTGGCACTATAACTTCTTTTGATTTGGTCCTGCTTATGACAGGCTTACAACTGAGCTGTAAAGAGTATTGCAGGCTCAATTACAAGTTACAGCACAAGTTATGTTCACCCATGGAAGGCAACCTTGGGAAAAGAACATAAACTGAGAGAGAGAGCTGAAAAACCAAAGGAAAAATGAAATGAAGATCAGAGATACATAAAAATCTACCAAATTCAAGGAAGCAACCTGTGATGACATAGTTTTAACAAATTTAAAGACCTAAGATGAGAAGTTTCCATGAGAAGGAGATTTAAGAAGCAAGGGGTTTAGAAGGTTGAAACCTCCTTAGAGAATTGAGAAACTGACATTAATGTAAACAGTTCTTACCAGGGCTTCATCAATCTTTTCTTAGGGATTTGTTCACTGGAAATTTGGGTGAGTAGAAACAAATGATAAGGAGGGAACAAGAATCAAGAGATTCAAGGCTGAGTATTTCTATTAAGTTTTGATGGTAAATTGAAGTCACCAGAGGATTTTAATTTTTATGTGTTTTGATGTATATTTATATTTACATTTTTAAATGCATATATTTTAGTTTTTATGAAGTTGATACACAGATGATATTAAAAACAAGATTTAATAAATAGCTTTATAATGAAAAGTAGTAATAGCCTACCCTATATATCTCACCTTTGCTTTGCAGAGGAGTATATTTTTAATTATTATATGGTTCTTTGTTTTCATTTCAGTTACATCCATTTCACCAAATCATATGCTTTACCATTATATACTTACTATTATAATAAATACGAATTTATCTTATTTTAACACATTTCACTACACCGACCCCAGATATGTGATTAACTTTGCATCTTATGCTGTCTCCTTTGTAAACTTAAGGAATATATTCACATTTGTTTCTTGTACCAAAATACCATCTGGTCTGTTTTATTTACCATAGAGTTGTCTAGTTCGAATATTTGCTCTGTAACTTTCTAGAGCTGTCTTCTTGGGTCTTGGGGGTTGCTTTACCTCTTTTTATCTGTTTCCTCATTTATGAAAAGGCAGTAAGAATAAAACCTAAATTATAGAGTGGCTATTACAAGTCTGTGAATTTGTGCATTAAAAAAACAGTAAATGGGCACTTAATAAGTGATAATTACTATTAGAGTTTTCACTCTTTCATCAGTTCCAATACACACTCTTTCACTCTTTCACTTTTGATCATGGATTGTATTTTAATGGTTAGTGTTTTTCTCCATGGTATGTGAAATAATGGTATCTTAGAAAAGACTGACCTTTGAATTCCACAATATAATGGTGTATCTTAGGTTGACTGACTCTTAGATTCTATGAAACATTCCTTGTCTCATTATTTATATTATTAAACCTATATATTGGATCAAATTTGAAAATGACATTGGCATTAATATTATCAATGTAAATACATTTTATGCAATGTTATTTAAATACTGTTAATTTTCTATATTTTTTCATGTATTTTAAAAAATATTAACAGTTACTTCAAATTGTGAAATTTCAGTTCTTTTCCTCTGGAAACCTTCCTCCTGGCATTCTTCCACCATTCTGATATAAGTTAAGAGCTGAATTCTTAATAGGAGATCAGCAGAGAGATGTTAATGGGGCATCATTTCACTGCTCTCCTCATTGATCCTTTGTTTCTTCAATTCTATAGGAAATTCTTATTTTGCTGGCATATCTGGCATGATATGGAAAGAAATAGATTGTGAAAATTGTTTTATTCCTGAGGACTTGTTTTATGTGCAAAATGTCTTTATTTCATCCTTATTATAATTCAGTAATTTAGCTGAATTTCGTTTTTCTATATTAAATATTATTTTTTTGATTTTTAAACTGCTTTTTAGCATCAGTGTTGCTGATGGAAAGTCTAATTCCAATTTGATTATCATTTATAATCTGTTTTGTTTTGGGTAATTTGGGTGATTTTTTGGTTTGTTTTTGTTTTTGTTTTTCTTCCAGGAGGCTTTTACAATAATCTATTTGTGTTCTATAATGCCACAATGTGTATGTTGGATTTTGTTTGTGCATTTATGTGTGAATGTACAATTCTGTGAACTCATTGATCTTTTTTTCTTCTATAGAATTTTATCTTTGGTTCTGTGAAATTACCTTGCATTATTTCTTTGGTATTTTCCTCTCCATGCATTTTTTCTTTTTCTTGTCCTTTATTTTCCATACCTATCTATTTTTAGATACTTGGACCAGATAGATTGTGTTTTACATATATTGTTTTATAATATTTGTATCAGTTCAAGGAGACTTAATTAACTGGTGAGTTTTAATAAAGAACAGACATGGTCAAATTTGTGCTTTAAAAATGTAACTGACTAGTATAGAAAATTTGTTAGTTTCTCCAAAGAGCTTAGCAGGAGAACTGAAAGTACTCAAGAGAATAAGCTCAGGTTACTTTCATCCTTCTTAAACCTTCCATCTTTCCTTTTTTGAAAACATTAATTCTTGTTCTTTAGATGAAAAGTTTCCTAAAAATTCAGTTAAAATAAAGTGCTTCTGACAGACCTAGGATAAGTTTTGACAGACCTAGGATAAATTTATGTAGCTTAAGCTAAAAATTATCTCTGTTATACTATTAAAGATGTATATCCACTCGTAGATATATACAAACTTGTAGGAAATGTGTAGCTGATAATTATCTCAGTTTAAATAACATTTTAATACCATTTCAATGTCTAGGAAAGGGGACGTAATTTTATTGGAAATCTGCAATATGTAGTATTATGGTAGGAATCGAAGAAGTATAAATCTTAAGGAGTTCATAGTGTATTGAGGGTTTGGATAAATGAGCAAATAAATTTAATGGAATATTTAAGTGCTGTAAAAGCATATAAAAGTAATATTTGAAATTCAGGGAGTTAATGTAGTAATTCCCAGGTCTGTTTTGTGGGGTTTAGTTGGTGGTGAAGTGGGTATTAGGAAGTGAAGATATTGTAAGTTTTTTAGACTTTTTTTAGAAGTAACTTCTGAATTAATTAGTTCTTTAAGAATTGGTAGGATTGTACATGAACCCAGAGACCAGATACCATGAATCACATATATAACTTCTATGATAATCATATTCCCTATTAATTGAAAAAGTATAGCAAGCTCAGTATTTTTTTAATATCCTCAGGTTCTTTCACTTATGGGTTTATGAAACATAATGTTGGAAATTTTGTTTGAAAAGTAAAGGTGAGATGAAATGTTAATCAGCCTTGAATGTCAAGCTAAAGACTTTGAATTTTATAAAGTTGGAAATATTCAGGTGAGTTATAGTAGGTTTTTTAAAAGAAGTGTGGTATCACTATAATGTAGATACAGGAATTAAGAAATCCTCAAAATAACTCTTATATCCTAAAAAATTTTATTATATTATTTCATCATACCACAAAAACCATACGATTTACTCCTAAAATAGACTCTGTCAGCCCTTCAGTTTCTACTACTTAACTTAAAGGGAATAATCAACATACCACTGGAAATATGCACTCTCTTGACATTCTTGCTTTCAACTTTGATCTTCAGCTAGAATTGCAGAAGTGATTTTTATGGTTAGGCTTCTTTTAATAATTAGAATCAGATTAGAACCGTTGCAAAGGATGCCTAAGATGATGGTTTTATTATTGTCTGTATAACCATATGGGAGTTTCACTCTTTACTCTCTGTCGAGTTGATTTATGCCAACACATTAGCATTATTTTCCTAAGTATATTTTTAACAGAGGGTTGCCATGAACGAAATTTTGCATTGTTGGACTTAATCTGGATAAGAGAAGTAAGTATAGACCAAAATACTATAGAACTGACAGAATCAGGAAGAAAACATCATTGCTCAATATGTTACTGCCTTACTTTACCAATAGATTTCATATGGATATATCAAGAATATATAATTTATTACAATTTCATAACTGGATGTCAGATGGCATTACTTAGGCTAATCAAATATGATTTAAAATTTTTATCTGCCTACTGTTTATTCCATCTGTTTGCTTCATTCTTGTCATATATCTTAGCATATGAAAGCCACTTGAATTTTTTTTAAATTAAGGCTTTCACATTTATTTATTTTTATTATTTTCAATTATTATTTTTTAAAATGGAAGTTTAACTTATGAACGATGTTATATTCATTTCATGTGTACAACATAGTGATTTGGTAATTTTGTATTTTGTGCTGTGCTCAACACAATAATTGTAGTTCCCACCTGTCACTATACAGTGTTATTAAATATTACTGACTATAATAGGTGAAGGGGATTAAGAGGTGAGTTTCCAGTTTAACATTTATTTTTATGTGTACTTTGCAATGGTGAACTGGGAGGAAGTTCACAGAAAATGCAAAAAGTTGGTTTTTGGCAAATAGTATTTAACAGATCAATATTTTATAACATAAATATGGGTAACAATATTTTGAAGACATCAGTCTCTGGATGCCCTCTAGCCATAAAAAATCTGATCTCCAACTAGAACTCCAGCCATTTATGCTGGCAACTGACAGAAAAAGACTTGGACTTTTCTCCAAATGTGCTTGGGTTCTGTAGGACTTGTAGGAAGTGGGAGTCAAGGAGGGGAGATTTGTCAATATTAACTTAAGCACACTCTGGAGAAATACTGAATTAAGCTGTTAAACATTTTGTTAGTTGCTGTCCATGTTTAGTGTTTGGGATCAACTTAATTCTCTCCTGTTAAAAACTTCAGAGAAATATTTTCAGGGGCTATTGTCTACCAGGAGGCTGAAGAGAAGGCTTATCCTCCTTATAAGTGTATGCTCTTTTAATATTTACAGTTCACATGTAACTATCAATTCCATTTTACATTGGTTATTTTAATATGTCTACACATTCCTATAGCAATATATCACTTCTTAGTTTCATATCTTACATTTTTAATCATATGGAAAGTTTGTTAGGAATAATCTTTATTTTGGCAATCAATTTAATTTAATTACTCTTTAGTTTATGGTGTATTTTCCTCTTGTGAAATTGGAAATTTCAATTTTTGGAAATTTCCTTTCACTTTCATGTTGGATAAAGGTGAGATTTATTAATCACTAATTCATCATGTGAAAAATTGGAAGAATAGACACTGTTCTAGATCCATTTCTTTGAAGTTATGATTAACTTTAATGGTTAAATATGCTGATATTTATATTTCAAACAAATTATTTTCCAGTAAACCTTTTAAAAATATTGAACAAGCTTAAATTTAATATGCCATATTATAAATGTGAGTTGAATATTTCCAGTTGACTCATTACTTGACTAATTGCCAAGACAGACACAGAAAAATGTCCAGCTTGGTTACCTAGCAATTTACATATGAAGGCTTTCCAATGTGACTCTTTGGATATCATATTTTAAGGATGACAGTGGATATTTCTTACTTGAATTCTGCTACCTTTTTTTTCATAGAGAACCTCTCTTCAAAACGATAAAGTTCTCTAGGATTTCTCAACTTTTCTTTCTCCTGATGAATAGGAAACCACTTGAGGGACATTTATTAATTTATTTTCTATTCAGGAGATTTAAATTATAGACCCATGGAAATATAGAGATGAAAGACTGTAAATTTAGATCTCTACATTCACTAACTTGATCTTCCTAAGCCTCTGTTTCATCATCTATAAAATGAGTAAAGTAATAGCTGTGCTATAGGGGTACTTGTGAGGTATACAGTGAATGTGCTAAACAGTGCCTAAGATAAAGTCTGGATTATAAGTGCTCACCTCATGTTATTTTCCTCTTTTTGTTACTTTACATGTAAGGCAATTGACCTAACCTAGTAAAAAGTAAGATGGAAATGTATCCTAAATAGGCAGTGTTGAGGAATATGTTTATCTTGATCTTGAATATAAGAGATGTTGATTGCTGGCTGTATAAAAATACAGCCCAAACGACAACTTGACAGGAAAGCATTGAATTTATTCTTATTGAGTAAAAGAAAGAACTGCTATATAAGATTTTAATAGCATCTCAGAGAGAAGGAGGGTAAATTTGGTATTATGAGGTTTTGAAGTCCAGTTTTCGATCCAGGTATTTCATTGTATATGGGCCATAATATAGTGGTTTATAACTGAAGGGTACAGCAGAGTGAGGATTTTGTTTTGATGTCTTTAAAGAGTTCTGAAAAGAAAATAATTGATGATATCCTTTGCAGAGTTGAACAATTTGGTGTTAATTTTAGGACAGAAGAAGAATTACTGGAAGGGACAGTAAAATTATTCTCAACATTTTCCACCCTGGACATAACTTTCCTCTAATAATCAAATTACGTTGATAGAGACAGTGGAAAAACAATGTTTTATTAATGTAGAGGTCTCATTGTCTTCCCCTGTGGTCATTTTTTAGCCTGAACTAAATGATATATCATTACTATATAGGAACATGATTAATCCGATAATCACAACATGAGGTATCATGGTCTCACTCCATGTTTCCTGTTATGGTTGTTTACATGTAACATAGACAACTATGAGAGAAGGATTATCATCGGTATTTGTAGTCCATTTCTTACTCAGGTGCCAAGGGTGTCTAAAATAAACCAGGAGAAGAGATCCCATATACAATCTAAAGAGCACGTAGAACCAATATCGTGTTATTCACCAAATTATTTATTTTTTTTCCTTTCTTTGATTCCCATATCTTTTCTAATAGTGAAAATCCCAGTCAACATTTCAGGGATGTAAGCGCAACTTTCTGTCTTCTTGAAAGTCAAAGTTATATCTAAATTGGTTTTTCCTTGAACCACAGTTTGTCCAACTTCATGAATCTCCCAGGTTCTATAGTCTGGTTTGCATTGCCTAACTCTGATATTCTCTAATCCATTGCACTGGAATTCATTCTACTTTGTAGGCAGAGTGTAAGGAGAAAATAAATCAATCCAAAATTCCCCTTGAATAGTTAGGATGTTGGTTTTCAAATCAGGATCTATTTTTTTATTCTTCTTAAATTGTTATCAATTAATATCTTTCTTTCCAAGAGGTTAAACTGATGGTAAAATTTGGACTCTGGTTGACATGTCAGTAAATATCTTGAAGGTTGGATATAGTTGGGCAAGTTTGTGTCTAGTCATCAGGGAGAAGCTAGTTGGCTCTTGTGCCACAAATCCAATACCAGACATTGGAGGTCACATAGTGATCTGGTTTTGGCCAAAATACCCCACAGGATTGCTAAACAGTGTAAACAGTGTTAAAACTGTTTACAGTGTGGCAGTACTCCTTTAGAATGGTCCAGTGCCAAGCAATTAACTTGTAATGGTGACATCATTAGGTAGATATAAAGCAAAAGAGAAGTTTGTTTTGTAAGATCTGTAAAATTGAGAGACTCCAAACATACACCATCTGTTCTCTTTTTCTCTTCCAAGTTCTATTTCTTAAAAGTTCAGTTACAAAAGCTAGTCCCCACATAAGGTCCTCAAGTCACATTTAAAAATAAAATTTAAAAATAAAAGTAAAGTTTTATTTATTTATTTATTTTCAGTGTTCCAGAATTCATTGTTTATGCACCACACCCAGTGATCCATGCAATACGTGCCCTCCATAATACCCACCACCAGGCTCACCAAACCCCCACTCTTCTCCACTCCAAAATCTCAGTTTCTCATGGTTTGTATCCCCCTCTGATTTCCCCCAACTCACTTCTCCTCTCTATCTCCCCATGTCTTCTGTTTTATTCCTTATGCTCCACAAGTAAATGAAATCATATGATAATTGACTCTCTGTTTGACTTATTTCACTTAGCATAATCTCTTCCAGTCCTATCAATCTACTTTTCTATGTAAAATTTGGTTTTCAAATTTTTAAACTTTGGGATGTCTGACTTATCATTGTGTTTGCCATCCATAAAGGTCATAAATAAGTTGAATCCAGTTAACCAGAAAACCAACTGATTCATTACAAAGAACTAGTATTAAGAGAAGCTGGATGGTTGTAAAAAAAAATGTGTGGACAAATCTGACAGTTTATTGTATGATTTAGTCAGTTCAGAAACTGATTGTTGTCAAGTATTGAACTCATACCAAAGAATGGATAAAGAAGTAACAAGCAATATTAATAATAAGAGTCTTGCTCTATAGTTAACAGAATTAAAGGTAACCTTAAACCAGCAAAAAGGGAAAGAAGATAGCTAGAAAAATGCCGAAAAAAAACAAAGAAGATCAAAATATAACAACCTATGACTTTGTTCTATAAATCTTCAGTGAAAGCTCTCTGCATCTCCTGTAGTTGATTTGGTCTGAGAGTCTTGGATGGAGTCTGTCTCCTTAGAGAGACCACATGCTTCTGGAGGTTGCCTAGTAATCCTCAACTTGAAGACGCCAGAAGGTTATTTTCCAGTGATTCAAGGATGTTACATGTGTCTTTAATTTGGAGATGTGGACCCCTTTCCAACAGAGTCCAAGGTTTCAGGATTTAATTCATGAAAAATTTTTTTGAAAGAAAGCAAAGAAAGGCTTCTCTTACTTGTTGATGGCACAGCCCTGAGTGCATTGCTAATCCTTTAATTCTGGTAGTGTCTTCTTGCAATGATGTGGTCTTTAGAAATGGAGATGATATATCTAAACACGTGTGGTTGCCTGTTATTACATAAAAGGAGAATTGATGATATCCAGAAAGAGCTGATCTCATTGTCAATCCAGTGGTAACACTCAAATGTGTTGGAGGATCTCTGAGAGTTTTTCTATTTTTAGTTTCATAATTTCATTTGTTCTTTCTACTTTTCTCAAAATTTCAAGGCTTTGTAAAATTTTTGTTACAATATTTCAATACAATGGATCCTCTGTCACTAAAGGACACTAGTGAGACAGAACGAGATTCCTTCGATAATTAACACAAGATCAATAATTGCTACTTATAAAAATAAATTAAAATAATTTTTAGTACAAATTAAATTATGTTTATTTTTTGTCAAATAATTATACTCACAGGCAATGAAAAGATTCAATCAGTTCTGAGAATAAGAAAACAATTATAGACGTGTATACAAAAGCCATTTAGGTGATAGGTATATGAGATAGAACTAATTGAGGGCTTAGTGAGGTTTGGGTTCTTGAACCTTGTACCCACCCTTACAGTTTTACAAAGTTTTGCTGGTGACAGATTAGACAAGCCATAGTGACCCTCAGAAATTTTAATATTTGCCCCCAGTATTGATTGAATACAATAGCCACTTTGTCTTGTGGAAGGCAATTCCATATATAGTTGCATGCTTTCATTTGTGTTACCCCAATGCTCCCAAGCAGCCATTTCTGGAGATTATTCTCATGCAATCTGCATTCATATTTTTTCAGTAACTTTTTTATTTGATTATGGTACCAATGACTCTGGTACAATGGCCTTTTGAAGGTTTTAAAGGAGTTTTCTCTTTGTATATGTAACTAGGATGTTAGTAAATGCAATCTGTCTAGCAAAGTGAGCAGCATGGATGTCTTAGTTTCTAGGTTATTCCCTTATGTTCACCTTTTAAGGGATGATTAGAGCTGATGAAAGTTCTTAAATGTGGTCAAAAACCTTCCTTGTTTTTAAAACATATGCTCCATTCCCAAAAGTTTATACAAAAGTTTGTCATTGTACATATTATATTAATATTCCTATATCCAGCTAAGTGGCAAGCTTTGGTGAGACATTGATTTCTACTTTCTAGGTAGATTTTGCCCCTGGCAGGAAGTCATACTCTAGGAGTAAAATCAGATCTATTGGGGATATACTGAGATTGTTTTTCTTTTTCAGTCTAAAGATGTAACCAAGTCTCAAGATGATCAAGCAAAATTAAGTCAACGTTATGAAGGCTTTTCTAATAAATCTATCAGAAACATAGCTCATGAATAAGGGGTTAGACAATTATGACTTTCCCTTCTCCATGCAATGAAATAAATGTAGCATGATTCAAGGGATGCCTGAGTGGCTCAGTAGGTTAAGTATCTGCTTTTGGCTCAGATCGTGATCTCAAGGTCCTGGGATTGAGTCCTGCATCAGGCTCAATCTGATGCCTGCTGCTCCTCCTGCTTGTGTTCTCTCTCTCTCTCTCTCTCTGACAAATAAATAAGTAAAATCTTAAAAAAAAAGTAGCAGGGTTTGAAACATTACAGTGATGAACAGAATATAGTAGAATTTCATAGAAGTGAGCCTATTTGCCAAGGAATGTGTATTTTTAGTGAGCAACCTTGTAAAAAAATGAGGGATCATCGTGTGTAAAGGAGATGCTAAAATCAAATTGGTAGAAATCTCTGCTTATTTATCTGGCATGGCTATTACCTGTAGACAAAGTGGTTAGGCTTTGACCTGGGGGGTCAAGAAGGAGTCTACAGGTAGCTACTAGTCTGTGGTCATTCTCAAAACATTAATCAAGAATGTTCAGGGCTTGTCCAAAGCTCTCAAATAATGATTAAATAGAAAGGTTCATGACAATTAGGTAAGCTTGTATCAGGTGTTGAAGAGCTAATTTCACACACACACACACACACACACACATGCACACTAAATAAACAGAGGTACTTGCTTACTGTGTTTTTGACAAGGAGGATAGAAGTACTATAAGAACTAGTAGAAGTTCTTTCTCTATTATTAGGATTTTAAATATTGTCTCTTTTTACCTTCTGATTTAAGAGCTAGTTTTGTTAAGTTGACCAGAGGTTTACTTGGGTCAATAGGAATATAAATCGATTCAGTACCCAACATTTAATCTGTAGAAGTAAACTCCTCCCCACCCCAAAGAGGTCAGCACCACCTTGAAATCTAATTTGGACTTAGTTTAGGCATAAAGGTACTGGTAAATTAATGTTCAAAATAGCTATTACCTCATTGTGAAAAGGGATATCCTCAGGAATTTTAAGATCACCACGAGAATATTTACACTGGCAATTCCATTTGTCTAGTAAAAATTTCACAATTAAATTAGTGAGTGTAGGCTCAAAAGGAAGGAAGAATGTTCCTTGTTTTAAAAGTACGAGATAATGAAGCTGGACTGGGACATAGGGAATGTCTGAGGATTATGCTTATCAGAGATATCCACAACCTGAGAGTTTATTTACTCAGAGAGAGAGATTATAGAACGTTGTTTGGATTTAAGGTGATAATGAAGAGGCCCTATCAAACTTTTATAAAACTTCCCTTTAAAAAAAAAAGGCAAATTTTTGTTTTCACATTTATTTTACAGCTTTATTGAGATACATTTCATACACCATAAAATTCACCTATTTAAGATACACAGTTAAGTGGTTTTTATGAATTCAAGAAAAAAATATATCTCACCAAAATATAATTCTAGAATGTTTCTCAGTGACCACTCCAACAACAACAACAAAAAAAAAACAAAAAATGAACCAACCAACCAACAAAACAAACAAACATAAACCAAGGAACTAAAAGAAATGTACATATTAGATACTATTCAAAATTCCCACCCCTTTCCTACCCAGCACCAGGAACTTTGATCTATTTTTAGTTTTGATTGATTTTCCTATTCTAGATATTTCACATAAATGAAATCATGTAATATGTGGCCTTTAACTGGCTTCTTTGACTTAACATAATATTTGCAAGTTTTATTCATGTTGCAGCATCTGTAAACCTTTTTTTCATTTCTGATAGTCCATTATATCAATATACATTTTTTAATCTACTCATCAGTTGATGGGCATTTAGGTTATTTCCACTTTTTTGTTATTATGAATAATAATATTCATATTAGATATACATATACATATATATGTATATATATAAGCTGCTTTATGTTTTTGCACACACAAAAACTTATATGTATGTATAGATTTTTGCTTGGACAGTTTTTTTTCTTTTGGAAATAAACCTAAAAGTAGAATTGCTGGATAATTTTGTAACTCTGTATTCAGGATGTTAAGGAACTGACAAACTATTTCCTGACACACTGACAAAGCGTCTGTACCAGTTTTACATTCACACTAGGACTATATGTGATGGTTCCAATTTCTCCACATTCTTACCAACATTTGTTATTTACTTTCATCTTTTTTAGCCACCTTGTGGGTGTAAAGTGACATCTCATTGTGGTTTTGATTTGCATTTCCTGATAATTATGTTGAGCAACTGTTCATGTGTTTATTGGCCATTTGTGTATTTTCTTTGGGGAAATGTCTTCAAATCATTTGCTCATATTTTAATTGGATTTTTTTATCTTTTGGTTGTTAAGTTGTTAGAGTTCTTTACATATTCTAGAGAAAATCTCTTGTTAGGAATATGATTCGCAAATATATTTTCCTATTCCATGGGTTTTCTTTTCATTTTCTTGTTAAAGCATGGACATTTTTAATTCTGATGAAGCCCAGTGTGTATTATTTCTTTGATTGCTTGTGTTTAGGTGTCATAGCTAAGTAGTGACTGCTTAAGTCAAGGTCACACAGTTTTACTTCTATGTTTTATTCTATAAATATTCTGCTTTTAGCTACTACATTAAAGTCTATGATCCATATGAGGTAATTTTTGTGTATAATGTAAGGAACAGGGTCTAAATTCAGTGTTTTGCCTATGGATAACTATTTGACTAAGCCTCATTTCTTGAAAAGACTCTTATTTCCTTATTAAATTGTCTTGGCACTCTTGTTGAAAATAAGCTGACTATATATTCAGGGTTTACTTCTGCACTCTCAGTTGTAATTTGTTAATTTATATGTTCTTATATAAGACTGTCCTCTCTTAGTTACTGAAACTTTGTAGCTTATTTTGAAACCAAGAATGAGTCTCTTAAATTTGTTCATTTTAAGAGTGTTTTGGCTATTCCAGGTCCTTTGCATTTCCATATGAATTTTAGGTACAGCTTGCCATTTTGTGGGAAAAAAAAAAAAGCTGAGATTTTAATAAGAATAGTGTTCAATCTGTACATCAATTTGGGTAGTATTATCCTCTTAACAATGTTAACTCATTCAATCCATGAACATGATTCCCCTTTCATTTATTTAGAGCTTTTTAAATTTCTTCCCTCCCTTCCTCCCTCCTTCCTTCCTTCCTTCCTTCCTTCCTTCCTTCCTTCCTTCCTTCCTTCCTTTCCTTCCTTCCTTCCTTCCTTCCTTCCTTCCTTCCTTCCTTCCTTCCTTCCTTCCTTCCTCTTTCTTTCTTTCTTTCTTCCTTTCGTTCTTTCCCTTTCTTCCTTCCTTCCTTCCTTCCTTCCTCCTTTTCTCTCTTTTTCTTTCTTTCTTTCTTTCTTTCTTTCTTTCTTTCTTTCTTTCTTTCTTTCTTTCTTTTTCTTTCTTTCTTTCTTTCTTTCTTTCTTTCTTTCTTTCTTTCTTTCTTCCTGTTTCTTTTTAGAGAGGGAGAAAGAGGGGGAAATAGGGCAAAGGGAAAGAGAGAACCTTAAGCAGGCTCCATGCCCAGTGTAGAGCCAGACATCATGCTTGATCTCACAATTCTGAGATCATGACCTGAGCCAGAAATCAGGAGTTGGGTGGTTAACCAACTGAGCCACACAGGCACCCTGAGATCTTTTTAAATTTCCTTCAGTGATGTTTTATAGTTTTCAGTGTTATAAGTCTTACATGGTTTTGTTAAATTTATTCTTAGCATTTTAATCTTACAGATCCTATTATAAGTAAAATTGTTTTCTTAATTTGATTTTGGAAATTTTTGCCATTAGTGGGTAGAAATGTAATGAATTTTTGTATTAATCTTTTATCCCATCACATTGTTAAAACTTATTAGTTCTAATAATTATGGTACATTCATTAGGATTTTCTGTATATAAGATCACAACATCTATGGATAAAGATGGTTTGCTTCTTCCTTTCCAATATGGATGCTTTTTAATTTTGTTCTTGCTTACTTGCCCTACCTAAAACTTCCAGTACTATTGTTGAATATAGGGGGAGAAATGAGATATATCCTTCCTTTGTTCCTGATTTTAGGTATAAAGCATTTAATCTTTTTTTTTTTTTTAAGAGTTTATGTACTTATTTGAGAAAGAGGGAAATCACAGAGGGAGATGCAGATTCCCAGTTAAGCAGGGACCCTGACGTGGGGCTTGATCCCAGGACCCTGAGATCATGACTCGAGCCATAGGCAGACAGTTAACAGACTGAGCCACCCATGTACCCCAAGCATTTAGTCTTTCACCATTAAGTATTAGGCAAGGTATAGCTCATTTGTAGATGTCTCTTATCAGGTTGAGATAATACTTTTATTCTTAGTTTAAGTGTTTTGTTTTGTTTTTTATTTTCTTTTTATCAGTAAAGGGTGTTGGATTGTATGCAATAATTTTTCTATGTCTATTGAGATGATTATGTGAGATTAGTTTTTGTCCTTTATTCTATAAATATGATATATTACATTGATTTTTGGATGGTAAATGAATCTCTCATGCTTTGGATAACTCCTACTTGGTCATGGTGTATACTCTATTGTAATTGTTGGGTTTTTTTGCAATTTATTGATGATTTGATGTCTACGTTCATAAGGGATATTGTACAGTGGTTTTATTATGATTTTCTGCTTTTGATATCAGCATAATAATGTCCTTATAGAATAAGTTGGGAAGTGTTCACTCTTCTGCTATATTTTGAAAGAAATTGTGAATGTTTGGTATTAATTCTCCAAATAATTCATTGATTTCACCACTGAAGCCATCTGGTGCTTGGATTTGTTGTTGAAATTTTTAAAGTTCATTAATTCAATATTTTTACTTTTTATAAGTTTTTTAGATTATCTATATTTTCTGGAGTCAGTTTTAGTAGTTGGTGCCTATTTAGAAATCTGACCACTGCACCCAAGTTATCTAATCTGTTAATACACAGTTGTTCATTGTGTTATTTTATCATCCTTTTATTTCTCTAAGAACAGAGAAATTTCTTCCATTCCCAGTATTGGTAATGTGAGTCTTTCACTTTTTTTTCATGGTCCATTGAGTTAAATGTTTTTCGTGTCAGTTGATCTTTTAAAATATGTGTTTTTTGCTTCATTGATTCTTCTTACTATTTTCTATTTTAATGATTTCGATTTTAATCTTTATTTTTACTACTTTAGACTTAACTTTCTGTCATTTTCTAATTTTTGTGGTAGAAGGTTGATTATTGATTTTCTAGCTTTCTTCTTTTTTCAATATAGATCTTTACAGTTATAAATTCCTCTGTAAGCACTGTTTTTGCTGCATCCCATAATGTTCTGTATGCTGTGGTTTTATTTTCTGTCATGTCAAAGTCCTTTTAAATTTCCTTTGTTATTTCTTCTTTGATCCTTTACTTACTTAGGAGAATGTTTTCAATTTTCACGTATTTTTGAATTATCAAGTTTACTTCTTTTGTTAGTGTTTTAACTTCATTGTGATGAGAACACATAATATGTTTGTTAATGTTTCAATTTATTGAGGCTTGTTTTATGGTAGAGGTTTTCCTAGGGACTGTACGTTCAGACAAATTTATTGACTACGTTCGGAATATAGTGCTTTTAACAGATCTTCAAAAAAGGTTTGTTCTTTCTGTTGTCTGCAGAGCTACTAGTCTTTGGTATCATATCAGTGAACTGGGGAGGGGGTAGATTTGGGAACACTTCCAAGTTAAACATCCCCACGCTTGGTATCTTACTGAGGTTTAGTGATTTTTGTCAACTAATTCTGTGGCTTTGATTAACTGCTAGAGTTCTGATATGGTTCATTTTAGTTGTCTTGCCCATATTTTTGTTGTTATAACAAGATCACATATTTTGTTGTTATAACAAGGTACTTCCTCATCTGTTTTGGAAGTTATTTTCTTAATATTGTCTTTAAATATTTTGAGAAAAAAAATTTTTTTGAGTTTAAGGGAACAATAGGAAATTGGAGTGCTTAATTTTCTTAGTAACACCTTCATTGAACACTAACTTATTTTCTTGGCTAACACAGGAAACTTTTTTAAAAATCAATTTCTTTCTGTATGCAGTATTTAGAGGCCCTTTTATGGTCAGAGGTGGAAATTTTTATTATTTTGGTTTTTGTTTGTTTTGTTCTTATCTGTAAAGCCATCAAATTATCAGAGTTGCATTCTGTTTTGGTTCTAAGCTCTTTTAAAATGTTCAACAAAGTATTAGAGGTTTCTGATTCTGAAACAGTGGAGTGATTTCTCATTCTAGTCTTTTCTTTCATATTAAATTTCCCATTTTTTACATAATCTCATTAGTAAAACTTGAGGAAAGAGCTAAGAGCACATGTATGTTAGATTTTATTCCTGAATTTTATCTATTTAAAAGTGTTAAAGAGCTATTCCAAAAATCTCGAAAATCAGCCTTTCATTGCTTAGAGGACTGAATCATAACAAAGCTATTTGATAGGAAAGACTTTGGAGATGGGCTTCAAAATACCATGTCCAACATCTGGAGTTTTATCCAAACACTTCTGAGTTTCAGTTTAGTTTAGAGTCTTGTTAAGTCACCCTTGGAGTCTTACTATTCTGCATTTTTCATTCAAGTTTTGGTAGGATGTTTTTGCCCCTTTTTGTTTTGATCGAGGAGGTTCAAAGACTTGTTTAAAACAAACAAGTAAAAAACCCAAAAACAAAAAAAAAACAGTCTTTGATGCTGTTTAGCAGAGTTGAACAGTTCATATACTTGAAATGTTTTCTTTTACCCAGAAGGAAAAATAAAATTATTTACAATTTGAATATTTCTATTCAAATATTTTAAGGAATAATAAATTCATGTTGATGAATACAATGAAAAAGAAAAGTTATGTTAATGTATGTAGAGAGTTAACTGTGTGGGTATAAATCATTTCAGTTTTCAGTGAAAATGTCCACTGGACAGCTAAAGATATAAATACATGTAATTTCTTCATAACCAATTATTTTTTTCACAAAATTTAACAAAAAAGATGACTAGATAATTTATGGAAAACATTGTAGAGAGCTTTGCTCTGTTCTGTAACTCTTATCAGACACATGCTATGTTTATAGAATTTTCAGTTCAATAAATATGAGTTATAAATGTTATTATGGTAAATATTACTGTACTCATTTTGACTGTGCATGGGCCACTTGTAAAACATATTGTTAACCTTCAATGTTATTTTGCAAGGCAGTTGGTTAACCATCAAGTTAAGTGTGGTGTGAACAGGATTAATGGAGAGATAAAAGGTAAGGTCCTATCAATGATGGCATTGTAAAAATGAGCTCTTTTGAAGATTGCCTCTTTTTGTTGCTGACTGAACCTAATCACATGGCTGATTGCATGAATTTCTAAAAGCTGGAGGCTACACATATCTATATGAACTGTAAGAACCCATGCTTTATATATTTAGTTATCAAATGAAATAACTACTTTGATATTCCTAGGGACTATATATATTTATACTTTTCAACACCATTCTATGTGTCTATGCCTGTAAAATGTAGATAAAATAACACCCATATAAGAGAACTTTTATATTGAAGGTACTTAGGATAATGCCCACCATTGTTAATTTCTTACCTTTTACCTTTATCATTGTCCAAATGGAAGGCATTCTAAATTGACCCCATCTTATATGATTATATGGTTATGAAGGCTTTGGTTCTTATGGATCTTCTTAAGAAGGAGAGTCGAAGTTCTTAAGTCTTCACCAGTTCATTGACTATACTTGTTACTCTTAGTTAACCTTGCTTATTTATGTATAATTGGCATTTGTTCATCTACTTTGAGACCCTAAGAATATTTGGTGAAAGCCTAAGGAAAGACTAAATTCAGTGGTTTTCTCCAACCATTATTGCCTTTCTCTGACCTCTGAACATGGGAAACTGTGCTGTGTTGTATAGTTTCCTTGCTCCATAGCCCTTTTTTAATGGACCCTGGAAATAAACTTGAGATAGTGTCATCTTCTAGCATCAATTCATATGTGTTCCTCACTCAGTCTCTCTCTATATAGGTATTAGTAGTAGTAGTTGTGGGTGTTACCATCATCAGCAACATTTTTAAAGCTGCTAATTTTTTTTTTTTTCATGTAGGAACTTCATTTATTTATTTGGTGTAAATGTAACTTTATCTTAATTTTTTTACAGTGTTATATTTAGTTTCAGAGTACAATATAGTGATTGAACAATTCCATTCATAACCTGGTGCTCGTTACAAGTACACTCCTTAATTCCCATTACTTATTTAACCCAATTCCCCACCTCCATCTCCTCTAGAAACCATCAGTTTATTCTGTATAATTAAGATCCTGGGGACGCCTGGGTGGCTCAGTTGGTTAAGCGGCTGCCTTCGGCTCAGGTCATGATCCCAGCATCCTGGGATCGAGTCCCACATCGGGCTCCTTGCTCGGCAGGGGGCCTGCTCCTCCCTCTGCCTCTGCCTGCCACTCTGCCTGCCTGTGCTCTCTCTCTCTCTCTCTCTCTCTAATAAATAAATAAAATCTTAAAAAAAAAATCCTGTTTCTTAGTTTGTCTCTCTATCTTTACCTTTGCTCATTTGTTTTGTTTCTAAATTCCACGTATGAGTGAAATCATATTGTATTGTTTTTCTCTGATTGACTTATTTCACTTAGCATTATACTCTCTAGCTTCATCTATGTCATTGCAAATGGCACATTTTATCCTCTTTTTTTAAAGATTTTATTTATTTATTTGACAGAGAAGGAGAGATCACAAGTAGCCAGAGAGACAGGCAGAGTGAGAGGGAAAGGCAGGCTCCCTGCTGAGCAGAGAGCCTCGTGTGGGGCTTGATCCCAGGATCCTGAGATCATAACCTGCGCCAAAGGCAAAGGCTTAACCCACTGAGCCACCCAGATGCCCCATATTTTATTCTTTTTAATGGCTGAATAATATTCCATTATATATGTGAGCAGACACTTCTCCAAAGAAGACATCCAGATGGCCAACAGACACGTGGAAAGATGTTCATAATTGCTTACCATCAGGGAAATGCAAATTAAAACTATATAAAGATATCACCTTACACCTTTCTGAATGGCTAAAATCAATAACATAAAAAATAATAAGTGTTGGTGAGTATGTGGAGAAAGGGGAATCCTCTTGCACTGTTGGTGGGAATGCAAACTAGTACAGCCACTCTGAAAAACAGTATGGAGATTCCTCAAGAAGTTAAAAATAGAACTACCTTTTGACCCAGCAATCCCACTACTGGGTACTTACCCAAGGAATACAAAAACAATAATTCAAAGGGATACATGCACCCCTATGTTTATAGCAACATTGTTTACAATAGATAAGATATGGAAGCAGCTCAAGTATCCATTGATTGAAGAATGGATAAAGAAGGTGTGATTACCTTCAATATAAATGAAATTAAAAATATACTTGACAGAATACATAGTAGGCCAGATGAAGCAGAGGGATGAAATAATGACCTGGAAGACAAAGTAATGGAATGTAAAAAAGCTGAGCAAAGGAGAGGAAGGAAAATAAATTATGCAGATTAAGAATAGTCTTAGGGAACACACTGACTCCATCAAGTGTAATAGTAATTGCCTTATAGGAATCCCAGACGAAGTGAGAGAAAAGGGAGACAGAAAATTTATTTGAAGAAATAATAGCTGAAAACTTCCCTAATCTGGAAGAGGAAACAGATGCAGGCACAGGGGCACAGAGATCCAGGAAGTGCAGATATCCCCCTAAAAATTCAACCTAAGGAGGTCCACACCAAGACATATGGTAATTCAAATGGCAAAAAGCAGGGATAAATAAAAAATTTTTAAGGATGCGAAGTATTTTTCTTTCCTTGGGAGTACTACATAATGTAATCTGTAAAAGAATATTACATTTAAATCATGGAAAAATGAAGTATTAGTTCATTTTTTTGTGAATATTGGATATTTTGCTTTTTATTTATTAAGGCTCAGTGGATTTCAGCAAGTATATACCTTTTAGCTTTGATTGAACTCTTAAAAGTGCATTTCTAAGTACAGTAAAGATTTTCCTCCAGTTCATTGCTCAGTTAATTGCTAAGATAAACTCAGGAATTGTTTCACTTGATTAAACTTATGACTTTTGTTTGCCCTTGAAAGTTGACTAAAGACAATGTTTTTGAAGAGATTTGTGGAAATACAGCTAAACAAATCATAATATACTGTAGAAACAGAAGGGAAGTTGAGTCCATTAGAGATAGTTAACCATATAATTATTATACCTGTTCTGTCTTCAGCCTGAGTTTGAGTGTTTTAGGTCTTGATATACATCTTGCTCAAGTTTGTGTTGCTTTCAGTGTCCAGTTCTGAGGAGAACATGTTTTTGGCAGGGAGGCAAGTTCTTATGTGTCATTTTTCCAAAATGAGTAAACACTTCTAGCTGGAAAATACAGCCTTCCCCACTACTAAACAAGGACAGACTTCTTGCCCATAATGAGCTTCAGAATCTGCCTAAGTAAGAACTTCATTCTGTGGTGGCACATATCACACCTGGTGGAGAGCAGAAGGAAGTAGAACAAAAACAAAGGAAAATTGGGGATTGCTGGAAACCATCATTATTTTAATTTTAAAGACAGTGTTATTTTATTTCCAGAATGGCTAAGGCAAAATCATTAAACTTCAATTTTCCTGATCTACCAAATAGAGTTGTACTTCATCATTTGAGGGTAGCAATTACAAATATTAATTCCAGAATTACACTGCCTTGTCAATTCCAGATTTAGCCCTTTTTAACTCTGTGATCTTAGGCAAGTTATTTACCTTCTGTGCCCCAGTTTCTTAATATGTAAACAAAGAAAATAATTATCCCTGTACAATAGTATTTTTGATCGATTAAATGTTATTACAGGTAGAATACTCAAAACATTGTTATTATTCAATAAATATGAGTTATCATAGGACATTGCAGTCTCTTTAAAGCTTGTAAACTTTCAAAGGAATAAAACATGTTCTGTAAATCACCTCCTGTAAGTAAATTGACTACCACAGTTTGTAATCAATGTCACAATGAATCATATCAAACTGAAAAAAAAAAAAACAACTAGAGAATATTTCAGCTTCTTATTTAAATGCTTTGCTAGAGCAAAGAACATAGAATAGCTGAAAAGGGTTAAGATACAGTAAATATATAATGTCTATATATAAAAACTATAATCATATGTCTCTTTCACATTATTGCAATTGTAGCACATCTTTTTGTGTGTTATGAATGAGTTTATAGAATGCCCCCAAAATGAAGGATATCCCTCTTATATTTAAATGATGAGCAATTACTTGTTCATTCATCAAACATTTAGAGAAACTACTAAGTCAGATATCATGCTGCTTGACTTTACTGGGTCATCAAAGGTAAAAAAAAATAGTAACTCTAATCTTATAAAGGTAGCACTGATTCATTGATTGATACATCCCTATATACATAATGAGCAAGGATACCATAACAGATACAGGTATAGCTACTACATATCCAAAATGCATATAAAAACACACATGCAGTCAAGTAACTCACAGACCAATTGCCAATGTACAACATTACACTAATATATATTTCAGCAGAACTTAATAATATACTTATTCACCAAATGTGAAGTTGACCAAATAGAGGTACACTTACTCCAGGCTGAGAAAATTATGAACAATTTGACAACATAGTCAAAGAGAGAAGTTATACAGTCTATTTTGTTTTTTTGTAATTTTAAATTTTTTAATGAACACACAATGTATTATTAGCCCCAGGGGTACAGGTCTGTGATTCGCCAGGTTTACACATTTCACAGCACTCACCATAGCACATACCCTCCCCAATGTCCATAACCCCACCATCCTCTCCCTAAACTCCTCCCCCTGGCCTCCCTCAGTTTGTTTTGTGACTTAAGTCTTTTAGTTTGTCTCACCTCCCAATCCCATCTTGTTTCATTTATTCTTTCCCTATCCTCCCACCCCCCCCAATGCAACTCCACTTCCTCATATCAGGGAGATCATATGATAGTTGTCTTTCTCCGATTGACTTATTTCACTAAGCATAATGCCCTCTAGATCCATCCACGTCATCACAAATGGCAAGATTTCATTTTCTTTGATGGCTGCATAGTATTCCATTGTATACATATACCACTTCTTTATACATTCCTCTGATGATGGACATCTAGGTTCTTTCCATAGTTTGGCTATTGTGGACATTGCTGCTATAAACATTCGGGTGCATGTGCCCCTTCCAATCACTACATTTGTATCTTTTGGGAAAATATCCAAAAAATGTCATGTTGTCTTGTCTTTGTTGGCGTAGAGTTGCTCATAATATGTTCTTATAATTGTTTGTATTTCTTTGGTGTTGGTCGTGATCTCTCCTCTTTCATTCATGATTTCATTTATTTGGGTCCTTTCTCTTTTCTTGTTGATAAGTCTGGCCAGAGTTTTATCAATCTTATTAATTCTTTCAAAGAATGAGCTCCTAGTTTCGTTGATCTGTTCTATTGTTTTTTGGGGTTTCTATTTCATTGATTTCTGCTCTGATCTTTATGATTCCTCTTCTCCTGATGGGTTTAGGCTTTCTTTGTTGTTCTTTCTCACGCTCCTGTAGGTGTAGGGTTAGGTTGCATATTTGAGACCTTTCTCTTTTCTTGAGAAAGGCTTGTATCGCTATATATTTTCCTCTCAGGACTGCCTTTGCTGTGTCCCACAGATTTTGAACCGTTGTGTTTTCATTATCATTTGTTTCCATGAATTTTTTCAATTCTTCTTTAATTTTCTGGTTGACCCATTCATTCTTTAGAAGGATGCTGTTTAGTCTCCATGTATTTGGGTTCTTTCCAAATTTCCTCTTGTGATTGAGTTCTAGCCTCAGAGCATTGTGGTCTGAAAACATGCAGGGGATGATCCCAGTCTTTTGATACCGATTGAGACCTGATTTATGACCCAGGATGTGATCTATTCTGGAGGATGTTCCATGTTTTCATGTGCACTAGAGAAGAATGTGTATTCCGTTACTTTGGGATGGAATGTTTTGAATATATCTCTGATGTCCATATGGTCCAGTGTGTCTTTTAAGTCCTTTATTTCCTTATTGATCTTTTGCTTGGATGATCTGTCCATTTCAGTGAAGGGAATGTTAAAGTCCCCTACTATTATTGTATTATTGTCAGTGTGTTTCTTTGATTTTGTTATTACTTGGTTTATATAGTTGGCTGCTCCCACCTTAGGGGCATAGATGTTTAAAATTATTAGATCTTCTTGTTGGACAGACCCTTTGAGTATGATATAGTGTCCTTCCTCATCTTTTATTATAATCTTTGGCTTAAAATCTAATTGATCTGATCTAAGGATTGCCACCCCAGCTTTCTTCTGATGTCCATTAGCATGATAAATTCTTTTCCACCCCTCACTTTCAATCTGGAGATGTCTTTGGGTCTAAAATGGGTTTCTTGTAGGCAGCATATTGAGGGGTTTTGTTTTTTATCCATCCTGAAACCCTGTGTCTTTTAATTGGGGGATTGAGCCCATTGACGTTCAGGGTAACTATTGAGAGATATGAATTTAGTGCCATTGTATTGCCTGTAAGGTGACTGTTCCTGTATATTGTCTCTGTTCCTTTCTGATCTACTACTTTTAGGGTTTCTCTTTGCTTAGAGAATTGCTTTCAATATTTCCTGTAGAGCTGGTTTGGTGTGTGCAAATTCCTTCAGTTTTCATTTGTCCTGGAAGCTTTTTATCTCTCCTTCTATTTTCAATGATAACTTAGCTGAATATAGTATTCTTAGCTGCATGTTTTTCCTCATTTAGTGCTCTGAATATATCATGCCAGTTCCTTCTGGCCTGCCAGGTCTCTGTGGATAAATCTGCTGCCAATCTAATATTTTTACCATTGTATGTTCCAGACTTCTTGTCTGGGGCTGCTTTCAGGATTTTCTCTTTGTTGCTAAAACTTGTAAATTTTACTATTAGATGATGGGGTGAGGACCTATTTTATTCATTTTGATGGGATTCTCTGCCCCTCCTGGATTTTGATGCTTGTTTCCTTTGCCATATTAGGGAAATTCAATACAATAATTCTCTCTAATATACCTTCTGCTCCCCTCTCTCTTTCTTCTTCTTCTGGAATCCCAATTATTCTAATGTTGTTTCATCTTATGGTATCACTTATCTCTCGAGTTCTCCCCTCGTGGTCCAGTAGCTGTTTGTCTCTCTTTTACTCAGCTTCTTTATTCTCTGTCATTTTGTCTTCTATGATCACTAATTCTCTCTTCTGTCTCATTTATCCTAGCAGTAAGAGCCTCCATTTTTTATTTCACCTCACTAATAGCTTTTTTATTTCAACTTGGTTAGATTTTAGTTCTTTTATTTCTCCAGAAAGGGCTTTTATCTGTCCGGAGAGGGTTTCTCTAATATCTTCCATGCCTTTTTCAAGCCCGGCTAGAGCCTTGGGAATGATCTTTCTGAACTCTAGATCTGACATATTACCAATGTCTGTATTGATTAGGTCCCTAGCCTTCGGTACTGCCTCTTGTTCCTTTTTTTTTGTGGTGAGTTTTTCCACCTTCTCATTTTGTCCAGATAAGAATATATGAAGGAGCAAATGAAATACTAAAAGGGTGGCAAAGACCCCAGGAAAATGTGCTTTAACCAAATCAGAAGAGACCCCAAATCGTAGGGGGTGGGGTGAAAGGGGGTAAAAAGTAGTTCAAAAAAATTAAAAAAAAGAAAACAAATTAAAAAATATATAAAAGAGGGGCGCCTGGGTGGCTCAGCGGGTTAAAGCCTCTGCCTTCGGCTCGGGTCATGATCCCAGGGTCCTGGGATCGAGCCCCGCATCGGGCTCTCTGCTTGGCGGGGAGCCTGCTTCCCCCTTTCTCTCTCTGCCTGCCTCTCTGCCTACTTGTGATCTCTGTCTGTCAACTAAATAAATAAAATCTTTAAAAAAAATATATATATATATATAAAAGAAAAAAATATATATACATATTAGACTGGTGACTAGATCAGGGTCACCCACTTAATTTTGGGATTATTTGGTCTCTTAGAAGAAACTACCTCCCAAAATTTTAAAGAATGGAAGATATATATAAGGGTATACACAATGAAGGGATGGATAATGACTATAAAAATGAAAAAAAAATTAAATTCCTAACAAATGAGTTAATAAGGTAAGTTGGCTAGGAGAATAAAAAAAAAAAGAAAGTGGAGAGAATTTGTCAGGCTGGAGACTAGATCAAGCTTGGTGCTAGATTTAGGGTGTATTTTGATCTATTAGAAGAGGTTGTACCCCACATTTTTTAGAAGAAAAAATCCTATGTGTATACAAAAAATAAAGTTAGATAAAATGAAGGATAAAATATGACTGTAATAATGAAGGTTCAAAAAAGATTTTTTTTTTATGAAAGGTATTAAGATAAACTAGTTAAACAACTTTAAAAGAGGAAAGGGTAAAAGTTAAAAAAATTAACAGAAAAAGAAAAAAAATAAAAAACTTAATTAATTAACTTTCTAGGACTGAAGATTCATGGGGAGAAAGCCATGAATTCCATACTTTGCTTTCCCACTCCTCTGGAATTCTGCTGTTCTCCTTGATAAGTGAACTTGGGCTTGGCTGGATTTCTTGTTGATCTTCTAGGGGAGGGGCCTGTTGTAGTGATTCTCAAGTGTCTTTGCTGAGGGGCCGGGCTAAGTAATCGGCTCGGGTTCCCTTTTGGGAGCTTTTGTTCCCTGAATGCTTTCCTTAGAGTTCCGGAGGACGGGAATGAAAATGGCGGCCTCCTAATATCCAGGCGGGAGGAGCCAAGAGCTCCGGGTGGCACTCTTCAGTGAGCCCTCAGAGAAAAGTGCTCAATCACTCTCCCGGCCTCCAGCCACGCTTGGAGAAAAGTGCTCAATCACTCCCGTCTCCCTGGTATCTGGCTGGGCTCTAAGCTCACCCAGCCTGTGACCAAGCGTCTCTGTCTCTGGCACACAGTTCTGCCTGGAGTCTCCAAACCCCGCAGATCCCTAAGCTCTTCCAGGTCGGGGTCTCCTCGGATCTTGTGGTGACCCCACAGAATACAGGCCTGTGCCACGGATTACGGTTCAAGGTAATCCCGAGTTGAGAGCTCACTCCTCGGCTCTGTCTCTGTAGTCGGTTTCCCTGCTTTAATACCTGGGAGTTCTGCAACCCTCAGACACCCCTGATCCTTCTGTGACCCTGCGGGACCTGAGGCCCCGCTGTCCGCATGGGCTTCACCCCCGTTTAGCCTCTGGAGTGATGTACCTCAGTGGAGCAGACTTTTAAAATCCTGATTTTGTGCTCTGTTGCTCCACTGCTTGCTGGGAGCTGGCCCCTCCCCCCGCAGACTATCTTTCCGTTGCTTTGGATTCACTTTTCTGCCGGTCCTACCTTTCAGAAAGTGGTACATTTTCTGTTTCTAGTATTGTTACTCTTCTTCTCTTTGATATCCTGTTGGGGATTTGTAGGTTTGGAATGGTTTGATAAGCTATCTAGCTGATCTCCTGCTACCTGATGTCGTCTCAGCCTGCTGCTTCTTCACCATCTTGACTCCTCCCCACCTATAGTCTATTTTTTATAAAAAGATTTTAAATGTTAATTTAATTTAGAGAAAGAGAGACAGTGAAAGCGAGGACATGTGCGGGCAAGGGAAGGGCAGAGGGGAAGAGAGAGAATCTCCAGCAGATTCTCATCTGAGTGTGGAGCCCAACATAGGGATTGATCTCATGACCCTGACATCATGACATTAGCTGAAATCAAGAATCTGATGCTCAACCAACTGAACCACTCAGGTGCCCCTGCAGTCTCCTAAAGAAAAAGTAAAATGATCCAAATAGCACATTGCCTTAAAGCACTGCTATGGTATTAAGTATATATACAATAATGACCCTCAAATTAAATGAAGACAAACTAGTAAAAAAATTTATCAATGTTATAATGAACATGGCATTTAAAAACCTAGGCATAAAGGTTTTTTTTTCCTGTTAACTAATCAACTTTAATTTTAAGAAGAAAAAAAAAAGGATAGTACCTATAGGTATATGTTCATCACCTGTTTTTATAGAGGTTCTTTCCAAATCTTGCTGAAAAAAAAAAATAGTAAGTTCTTCTCAGATTCCTCCTTCTCTCTTTCTTTTTTTTGTATTTATTTATTTATTTTTTTAAATTTTGAGTACGTTCTATCCCCAGTGTGGGGCTTGAACCCTGAGATCAAGACCTGAGCTGAGATCGAGTTAGATGCTTAAATGACTGAGCCACCCAGGTACCCCTTAGATTACTCTCTTGATGAATTATTTTATGTCAAGTTCACAAAACTCAACTACCAACTCTAGTAATGTCTTGATTGCCATATTATATGTAAAGTATTGTCATAGATATTTTGGACTACATATATATAAGTATATAACAATTTTTGCCCACACATGAAATTTGAAATTTAAAAAAAAATAGTAATACATTTTATGGTTGAGCTATTTTCATTTAAACCCTTAATTTTAGATTTTTTTTTAAATTTAAGTGTAGTTGACCTATAATGTTATATTAGTTTCAGGTGTACAACATAGTGACTTGACAATTCTTCATGTTATGTAGTGCTCATTACACTATTTACCATCTGTCACTATACAAAACTATTACAATATTATTAACTATATTCCTGATGCTGTGCTTTTTATTCCTATGACTTTTTAAATTTACTAACTGGAAATTTGTACATAATATATTTTTTTAGTTGTGATAATAAATACTGAACCTTTCCACTTTAAAAAGAAATTTCTAGGGGTGTCTGGGTGGCTCAATGGGTTAAAGCCTCTGCCTTCAGCTCAGGTCATGATCCCAGGGTCCTGGGATCGAGCCCCACATAGGGCTCTCTGCTAAGCAGGGAGCCTGCTTCCCCTACTCTCTCTGCCTGCCTCTCTGCCTACTTGTGGTCTATGTCTGTCAAATAAATAAATAAAATCTTAAAAAAAAAAAAAAAAGAAATTTCTAGTCAACATAACCCAAAGACATAGTGACCTTCCTCTGAGCTATGGGAGTGAAATTACCATTGTAAGGATCATACTTAAGCCAAATACTTGTGAAATATTTTGAATACTGTATTATCTGAAGTTAATCTTTATCGGTTTGTGTGTATCAGTGTTCAGTACATAGAATTATTCTTAAACAATAAGAAAATGACACCTCAGGGCTATCTGATTTTTTTTTATGGCTAAATATAATGCCAATACCACAGGATAAAGAAACTGGTATAATACCAATGCTTGTATTCTTTATAATACTGCTAGAAATCAATATTTGTTTGGTATTCTGTAAAACACCTGAATTCCTTTCACAGGATATGCTGATGAATGTCTGTTTTTTCCACAGTGAAGACGTGAGTGTTCAGTTATATTTTATAGGAAATTGATATGATTTCACTATCCTCAGGCAAACTGTAATTCTTACTTTTTGATGGAGTATGCATATGATGGATTGCATATTTTGTGTGAGGTAAATATCAATCACATTGATATAGAATTTTTTTAAAAGACATTAAAAACTTTTAATATACATTTACTTTCTTCATATTTCATGCAGAATATACTTAAAAGGTATTTGTCTTTCTATATATATGTTTATAAGACAGGATTCACAGTTGCATGCAACAGAAATTGATTCTAATTTAAGCTTTAGAAGAATTTACAGATTGATTATTAGGTAGCTCATAAATTCACCAGCAAAATAGTAGAAACACTTAGAAAATAAGGAAGGAAAAAGGGAATCTAGAGAATTAGTATTGCTGCCTAAATCATACCACGGAAGTAATCTGTGAGGACCATTTTCCCACAAGTGGGCACAGATTGTTTTAGTTTATACCACTACCATCACCAGTGTTACCAACCATCAGTTCTTTTTGCTGGCACTGTTGCTACAGATGCCCCTGAAAACTGGTATGCCTACCATTGATGTCATGACTGAATTGAATTCTTGTCTCTGCTTATTTTACTCACTAGGCCAGATTCAAAGATCCCCATAAACATATCCAATTAGCAAAATTTTTACAGTTAGGAATTTCCCATACTTGAGAGTGGGATTAAATTGCTTGACAAGAAAAAAAAAATACAAAACAGAAACATCCACAACATTTAATACTATATTATGTCACAACAAATATACACCATTCCCCCCACCCCAAACTGCAATTCCAGTTAAAAAAAAACAACAAAATGTGTTCCTAATAAAATGCAATGATACCTCCTGAACTAAGTCTCATATAACTAAGTAGAAATTAATTCCCTTTCCAAAGAAGATTAAAGAAAGAAGGATGGAAGAAAAAAAAAAAAGAAGGGAGACAATCAAACAAACAATATGTAATTGTACACCTCTTGCTGCATTCAGGTCCCAGTTCAGGATCTCTAGGTGATGTGTATTTCCCCTCTGGCTTTAGTCCTTGTATTATCACAGTATTCTGCAACCTACAGACAAAAATATTAAGAGGAGAGAAGTTATTTAAAATTATTGAACTTTGATTTTTCAGCAATTGTAAGCACTTAGTGGTTGGATTTGTATATAAGTAGAGTGAACTTTCATTGACATTTTCCTCTGGATGTGGCAATAATAGAGAATCACAGAGAATTATCTAGATTCCATTATTTTCCCTCCCTTGCTCTGCTCTGTGGAAACAAACTTATTTCCCTTAGATGGTCAAGATCAATCATCTCAATCAACACTATAACTTCCATTGATTTCAGAGGTAGGAGGAAACCAAAATCTTAGGAGATAATCTGAATTTTCATTTAAAAGGAATCATTATGTATCTCCTGATGGAAGCATTTTTCCTTTGCATATTACGTCTTCCAAAACTGAAGAACCCATAGCTGTAGGGAAAGGAAGAAAAGTCTTTTTGAGATCAGTAGGTGTCATATCAAAAGGTGGCATTCTAATTTCCGTCCTTTGATTTTAGAATGCATACATTCTAGCTACTAAGAAAGCTTACCACATATTGATATCTGGTTTAGATGCTATACCACTTCTAAAGGGACAGAATCTCAAACCTGGAATGAATCTTATACTTCTGAAACTGTAGCAATGTCTTTAATAAGCTATTCCATACTTCAGTAAGGTTAACATCTGCATATTCTGTACATAATTAAAATAATATTTTAATTAGAAATGGGTTGTGTGGGGTGCTATGATGGTGAATGGTAAATTTTATTGTTGACAGAAAGAAATGGGTATGGTGGCTCCTTTTTAAGAAGGCTCCAATTTTTTCCTATGTGGATAACATTTTGCCAGGGAGAAGTATTATTTATTCTGTCTCTCTACTTTTATCAGGATGTCCTTAGTGATTTGATTGGCCAGCAGAATCAGCTGAGGTGAGAGTTTAAACTGCTGAGGGTTGGTCATACTAAGCCTTACAACTTCTGCTTAGGTTCCTTGGAGTGCTTTTTGAACACTGAAACAACTGACTTATGACATCAGCCACCTTTTACGAAGACCAAATACTCAGAAACTTTTATACTATGATAAACCCAAGGCATATAGAATCTGAAGAATGAATACCATCTGGAGAGAAAGCGGTGAGGGGCAAAGACACACTAAGAAACACCGAGGAACCATATTTGTGAATGAAAAAGCCACATTGGAAGTGGATACTCCAACATAAGCTCACCTCAGCTGATGCTATAAGACTTAGAAATGAGCAGCCTCGTTTTTGGAGTATTTTGTTATGTAGGAACAGATAACTGGAATATTGGTAGATATGGAAATTCAATCCAAATTTAGTATCTCTTCCTATGAGGATGTATTTTTAGCCCTTCACTGAAGGAAACTGTTCAGCATTATTCATTTGCCACCAAATGGCTTGTCCATCCTGGTTTATAGCACTATATCAGGTGATTGGCTTGCTGCTTGCCACTGAGCACTGAGAAGCAGTGGTGGCTAAATTGGCCTGTCATAGAGAATCCATGTTTTTGATTCCATGCATAGTCTCCATTATTGCCATTCTACCTTATTAATAGGTACACTGAACAAACTGGGAGTTAAGGGTTACTAATGTCACCTTTACTTTTGATCAGTGAGCATGTCCATAGTGGGGATCTCTGGGAGGGATTCACATGGGACAAAAATATTTTTACAGATCAAGCTTAATTTTAATACTTATCCCTCAAAACATTGTGCAAGGCTCCTTCTCACCAGTCTTCCAATCTTTTATCTTCCAAGTCCCTGTTCAAAATCATTAGTCACTTCCAATGCATTAATATAGATCCTTACCTCAACTTCTCCTTATTCCAGAAAAAATTGAGAATAATAACTCTTCTCAGATTTATGTCCTTTTCATTTATAGATCTTGAATTAAATTAAACCATAGCAACAAATTTCTTCTAAACAGTTTCAGAATGTCATGAAGAGTTGTCTGTGAACCAGATTCTAGTCTTTTTTTCTTTTTCCAGTCAACTATTCATAGGCGGTTGCCCTGGAAATCATATGTGGAAGACTAAGGATGCAACTTAAATTCATCACTAGACCAAGATCCGTTTTCCAAGAGAAGAACAGTTATTTTATAAAGAGGGAATATCTTGATTCCAACCTAGGGGACTTCATTATAATTCTTTTAGCATGGATTTCTGCAGCTCCTTATAGTATTCCTATCCATCACGACATTTTGATATTTAGAACAGTTTTATATTTGGTAAGTACTGAGTAGCAATGCTGCCTACAGCTTGGAGGAAACCAGCTGGAAAACCTTGCACTAAAAGCCACCCCAACTAACCAATCTCTTAAGCCATTTAGGGGATAAATGAGAACATGGGAATAGTTAGCATTCAAAAATGCAAGAAAACTCATCATTTTACAACATTCTTAGTAGTAGATGGTGTAAGGTGCAGTATAGTTCTTCACTTTGGAGGGGATATCTAATATTTCTTTGGCAAATAAACAGCCAGAAAATTTGTTAAGGTGGCAGGTCATAGGTGTCTCAGACCTCTAGCATGCATATATCTTGTCAAAGCATTTAGGAACAACTCTGCAGATTCATATAATATAATTTAACCTAAATAATCATTTATAGTAATGTGCTGTGTATTTTGATATGGAGAATATACCTTGGTTTTATAATGGTTTAAAGTCAGGTAAACTTTAGCATAAGGTAGGAAATGTGTATTGCTATCTACCAGATAAAAGCTAGCTTGTTACGATATTCTCTGTTTCTTGGACTAGAGATAAAAGTGTTTTCATCCTAATTAGTGTATACTGATTGCCAGGGACTGTTTGATTTGCTTAAGCGATAAGTTCACATCACAAACAATAGCTGTAATTGCATTTGCAGGTGATTAATCGTAAAACAATCTACTGCCATTCTCAAATATAATCTATCCCTGTACTGGAAAGTAGAAAAGTAGATGTGGTAAAAATCAATATTCCTGAACCTTACAATCCTTCAATGTGACACTAATTCTTATATTCCCCTTGAAGTTATAATATTAGAATTGATTTGCTGTTTACTATTTTGTTAGGCAATGGGAGTTCCAAATCCTTTCACTTGACTTTTTCTACCATAATAACCATTATGTCTGTATCAAGTAGACATTGTGGGTGTTCTTCCAGTTGCTAAAAATATTTACTATAATAACACACACTGAGTATGGGTATAAATATAATATGAGTAATAAATACGAATTAAACTACCATGAAGTAGATTTAGGACAAAATGACATTTATTTTTTTATTTCATTAAGCCCTCTCTGACCCATGGATCACTGACTAATTCTTAAATCTCCAGGAATTAGTATTATTTTAGAATCAGTGTCCAGTAATACCTCAAGGATCTGGATATCGTTGTATCTAGTGTAAACAGTTGCTCTGAAAGAGGTAAGAGAAGTAGTAACATTATTTGTGGAAGGCCAGAGAATTTCCACTTTCCTACCGCTATATGTGTTGAGAGGTGGGAGAAAAGTCCCACCTGTGGATAATTTTTGTGCCCAAATGATACCTTCTGTGTATAGAATACAATAAATTTATCAGAATATCATCTAAAAAATTATACACATAGTAAACCAAGTAAATATGTCTGTTTCACACTAATAGGACCAAACTGAAACGATTAACAATGAATATAATTTGCAATGAATAAATAAGTTTTCAGAAATTTAGTATGGAAATATAGATCTTGATTAGAAGATGTTATCTATTGCTACAAAATCTAAATTTAAAAGGCTCACAAGTCTGTACACCTAATGTAAATGAATATAATCTTTCTCAAAAAAGCAAATGAATGACATAATAATTATTTTAAAGATAAAATACTTTTAAAAATTATTTTAAATATAAAATAATAATAATTATTTTATCTCAAAATCATCAAGTGGGAGGTTTTTTAGTAGCTACAAAATTCAAAAACAATCGAGAAATCTAGAATATACTAAACATTGTTACTTAGATGGCTTAGGAGAGTTTAGCAAAAGTCTTCTGGCTCACTGAGTATATTTTACAGTTCTCATGCTATTTTTTAAAAAAGTTTTACCACACACATTTCATCCACTAGAACACTAGTGTAAATATATTGAAAACTCTTCTAGAGTAATTGCATACTCTAGGGGTTTAATTATCAACAAAGAAAACATTAATGACATTGTTTTCGATAAGTAACATTTTACTTATTGTTTTACTTATTGTTACTTTTACAGTAACAATCATTACTATTATGGTAATATTAAATGTATATTGTTCAAAATATGCCTAGAATTTCCAAACGAATAGGAAGAAAGTATTGTGTTCTACTTTATTTTATGCATTTAGTCTTAAAAGTTGAAATGAAATCTATGAATTATAATACATAAAGCTAAATCATATTAATGTTAACAATAAATATTTCACTTAATTATTTTTAATTTTCCCTTATTTATAGTCTGGCATAATATATTTGTTAACTAGCTATATTATCAAAGAGCCTTCTGATGTTAAAAACCAAGTAACATTTTGTATTCTGAAATATATAGCCAGTGATTGGCTTAAGGGAACACTTATACATTTTTAAAAGAAAACAGTATTAGTGCCCTGCAGTTTCTTGGGTTATTAAATAGGAAGGATAATAAACACAAAAGGACTACCTGGATCCTTTCATTAACAAATATTTAATGTGTGTTCCTACTCTTTCCAGTTTTTGTAGTAGGTATACTACAAACTACACATTAATATGTATACTGGGTATACATATCTTATAAAATAGATACAATTCCTAGTCTCTTGCAGTTCATATCAGTGCTGCTTTTTCGACTTTCCTTATTAAATCCTGTTTATTCTTTTACTGCCTTTCTGAATCATGTTTTTTTCCTCTCCACACCATTCAGTTAAAATTGATCTTACTGTATTTACTAATGATACCTTATACTCCATACATTTAATAAATATTTATGTTCTCATAGTGTTTGATGGCTATGAATTCTACATTTTGGAACCATTCTTGTGTTTTCTGAGAATTGTTTTAAGTCTTATTTCATTTATTCTTAAACAATATTATATGTGTGTTTTTTCTTTCCTTCTCTCCCTCTACTTGCCTCTTAAATGATTATGTTGTTATTTGAGACTTTTCTAAACTCTTCACTCTTTCCCTGTGTATATGTGACCCTCTTTCTGCCTCAAAACTTGTAAATGGGAAGAAAATTCAGGAAAGCACACAACCAAAACTCACATAATTTTGGTGACCAGTGATGGACCTTTCCTGGACTTACAGTCAATAAAAAGGCAGCCCTTCATGCTGAATTGCCTTCTAGTTCTGGTTCCAACATGTAACTGCAACTCAGGAGAAGATGAGAACAATAAAAGGAAAGCTATGCATATTTCCCCCAAGACCTCCTGGAACCCAGTGAAAGGATTTCCTCTGAGAAAACAGCATGTATGTAAGTGAACAGAAGTAACCACATGCAGTATAGGCTGAGGAAAATTTTGTGGCTCTAAAATTAGGTGAGGAAACAAAGTAGTTTACTATGTAAGTTGTGGAAATTGAGGTGAATGCTTTAGTAGATTTACTTAAAAATTCTTGGTAGCTCCAGATTTTTTTTTTAACACAGCTAATGTTTATATATGTTTCCTGTTTTTAAATTTGTGAGAAATCTGTACTTTACCTATAATAGAGAGTATGAAATTGGGAAGAAGTATCTTCTGTTTTTCAAATCCTGAAAATAAATGTCAACTTTCTCTTTCCTAATTTTCCTCCTTCATTCTCTGCTATACAACTAAATCATATTGTGCCCATTCTGCTCCATGTTCACTGCTCTTGTCAAGTCTGAACTGAATTCTACATGCTAAATTCACTGTTCTGTTCTTGGTTCTCACCTCACTTGTCTTCTCAACATTATTTAATATTTTATCACTCTTTTTGGAAACACTTCCCTTGTCATACTTCCAGGAATCAAACTCTCCTGTTTATCTTTTTTTTTTTTTTTAACTAACTGCACTTTTTGCCAGTCCATACTTTTTCACCTTCTTGTTTCCTTGATTCCTTACCACAGGAGTAGTCTTTGTATTTCTCTATCCATACTCACTGCATGGAAAATTTATTTGACTCTTGTTGTGTAGTGCATTCCTTGAGAGATGAAATGATTACTCTGAGTCCAATAACTTGGAACAAAGAGAGGTCCAAAGGACCTGCACCTCGAGGGACTGCCAAGAAGTGCTGGTGTAGAGGTGAAGCCCTGAGTCTGGGTGAACTCTTGGTTTTATTTTCATAGAATGTAAAGTTTGCAAAAACAAAGAACAACTCAAGGAAGAAATCACATGAGGGACAACAAGGAACTGTGTGTGTGGCTGTCAGTATGAGTCCTAATGAGGCATTAACTAGGGGGCTGCAGGAGATGGGAGGGCCAATATCAGTATGCCTAATTATCAACCATCTTTACTATTTTCGGCATGTACTTTTTTCAGTATGAAATGATGGGGGAAGGGTTGGCTTTTGCCATATGCATACAGCTTTTCTCATATGTGCATGTTCCTCTTCTTATTGTTTCTTTTAGACTCTTAAATAAATAAGGCCCATAATTCTCCCTTGAAATTCAGACTTGTTTACCCAAATGTGTCTTCAGTTTGTTTACTTCAAAATTAGGATTTCCAAATCTAAATTTCCAACCAGCTCTGTTAACCTGTTCCATCTTTCCAACCAGCTCTGTCAACCTGTTCCATCTTCCGTCTTCTCCATCTTAGATAGTGATAACTCCATTATTCTAGTTGTGATTAATCATCTTAAATTGCCCATAGTCATCTCTTTTGGTCACAATGTATCCAATGTGTCAAAATATCTGGTTTCCTCTTTCTTCAGAATACAAGATAAATCTACCTCCCACTTCCTCCACTGGTTCCATCCTGGTAAAGCTGCTGTTAATCTTTCACCTGTATAGTTGTAATAACCTACCTTGGCCTTCCTGCTGAAACACTTTTATGCCTGCAGTCAATTCTCTGCACAGTTCCCAGGGTTTTCCTTTGTAAATATATATCAGTCTGCCACTTACTTATGGCTTTCCATTTTACTTAAAATAAAATAAAAGGCTATACAGTAATCTATGAAGTCTATATATGTAGGGATTCTTTATGTCTATGATAGTACTTTATCCTGCTCTCTCCCTTGTTTATTTATTTCTTTTTACCCTGGCCTTTCTAGTTTTCCAGTTCCCCCACTTTAAGTGTTCCCCTTGGCTCCTGAGCTTTGTACTGGCTATTAGCTTTTCTTCAAATATCCATGACTCAATATTTTATTTCCTTTAATTTTTGCTAATATTTCACTGGTCACTGAGGCCTCACCTGACTACTTAATCACAAGATTCTTGGTATAATCCACTCTTCTTATTCTGTTTTATATTTTCCCATACTATGTATAATCTTTTAAATATTCTGCATAACCCACCTATTTGTTTATTGTTTTCTTTCACTTTAAGATCTATGAAGTTAAGCATTTTAATTTGTTTGTTCCCTGCTGAATCCTTAGCATCTAACATAATTCTTATTACATGGTTGCTGAATAACTGAATTAATTGGAAGTCCTGAGATTATAAAAAACTCTCTAAAGTATAAAGAAAATTAGGGAAGGTACCATGTTTATCTTGTTCCTGGTCACATCATTTGTGCCTAGCATAGCACCAAGAACATTAGATACCCCTAGTAAATATATGTTGATTTAATAAATTTCCTCTCTAACAAGTTCTATGGTTTGAATATTTATATATCCCCAAATTCGTATGTTGAAATCCCAACCTCTGGGGAGGTGAGGCCTTTGGGAGGGTTGAAGTCATGTTGGTGGAACCCTCATAAATGGGATTAATGTCTTTATAAAAGAGGTCTGAAAGAATACTCTTGCTCTTCACCATGTGAGCTTAAACAGTCATCAAAGAGGATGGAGGCCCTCACCACATATCAAGTTTGCTGGTGCTATAACCTAGGACGCTGGAGCCTCCAGAACTTTGTGAAATAGTTTGTTATTTTTTAAGTCACCCAGTTTATGGTATTTTTTTTAATGGACTGGACTAAGGAAAACCAATTTAGCAAATACATTGAATATGTATTGTGTATCCATCTACATTTTGGTGATATAAATATTTTGCCCAGATATTTTATTTTTACCTAATTAAAATTACATACTTATCTATGAAATAAAAATATATTTCCCTATAGTTTTAGATATTTGAAATAGATATAATATTTTATATATGTGTGACATATATAGCTTTGTGTGTGCATGCATGTGTGTGTGCATGTGTGTGTGCATGTGTGTGTATTGTATACATATACGTATATTTTGATAAAGTATATCATCTTAAAATTAGTCAGGAATGAAAATATTGTCTAAATGTTAATGGTAATTTTACATATACAAAATTGTAAAGAAAATGTAATTTTAATGTGATTAATTTCACATATTTATGACCACTATAGATTCAATCATAAGGAATCCACTTAAAGCAAGATAAAACATGAAAAAATACATTGTTATTGAAAATAAAAAAAAGCTTATATGATTATAAATTGTAGTCATTTTTGCTTGTGTAGCAACTAAAGTTTCCAAACAAGTAATCAAACTCTATGATTAAATTATGCAATAAAAGGATGGAAATGTGGTTCAGTTAACAAGATTCTTATTTTCTGATACATTTGCTCCTTTCTCCTTGGTTGTCCTTTGATATTGTGTTCTGTTTTATGAATGTCACATTAGCTGATAAAAATCAACTGGATGAAGAGAGTGGGAAACACCTGTCACATTGTTGAATTACTCTAAATGTAACCTGATAATGAATAATGCATTTCAAAATGATATCCATATATTTTTGTCTTGGTTGATATGAACATTACATAAAATAATAGTCTGATAATTTAGTTTTGTTCCCTTTTTTAATTTTAATATTTAAAAGTGAGACATTATATTCATCTGTTAATGATACAGTTATTCAATTAGTTCATTGATTAATTTATTCTTGAAACATATGCTGAATATTTAGGAACTATATACTTCAGTAAATCGTATTTGAAGCTCACCTATTCTAGAGAAGCTTATAATCTAAAGGTAGAGGCAAGTATGTATACAACTAAATATAGAATATAGATGGAAATGAATTTGAAGATGAAACAGTATAAAAACAGATGATAGGAATGATGGGGAAGTAAAGATTATATTGTAACAGAAGAAGTGATGCGGTCTAATGATAAAAATTTATTTGCCCAAGCAAGAGAGATCAGGAGTTTTTTGTTTGTTTGTTTTGTTTTTTAAGATTTTATTTATTTATTTGTCAGAGAGAGGGAGCACAAAAGCAGGGGGATCATCAGGCAGAGGGAGAAGCAGGCTCCTGCTGAGCAAGGAGTTGGTTGTGGGACTCAATCCTAACACCCTGTGATCATGATCTGAATTGAAGGCAGATGCTTAATCAACTGAGCTACCCAGGCGTCCTAAGAAAGGTCAGGAGGGTTTTTTTTTTTTTTTTAAGATTTTATTTCTTTATTTGACAGACAGAGATCACAAGAAGGCAGAGAGGCAGGTAGAGAGAGGAGGAAGCAGGCTCACTGCTGAGCAGAGAGCCTGATGCGGGGCTCGATCCCAGAACCCCGGGATCATGACCCGAGCTGAAGGCAGAGGCTTTAACCCACTGAGCCACCCAGGCGCCCTGAAAGGTCAGGAGTTTTAATGAAGTTATGTAATAAGCACTAGTGTTATGTATATACCTAAAAAGCTTCCATCTCTCCTGCTGGTATCTCCTGCTGACCTGGTTGAAGAAATTAAGGATAGAGGGTTGTGTCTATGAATGGTCTTCCCCATCAATGCCTGTTCGGGGCAATCAACTGCCCCAGCCCTGAAGGGTGGGCCCTTGGAAATGAAATTGATCCTCTTGTGTCTCCCTAGGGAGCCTAAAAGTTGGAAACTTTGAGGGGATTACTGCTTTGACACTGAAGATATAGAATGAAAGAAGTCTGAAGGTACTAGATTAAAGTCTTATGGTTCTTCAGTGGGACAGATGTCAATCCTTTTGATAATGGATCATGGGGAAAAATGAAGGATTGCCAAAGAGAGGATAGGACATTTCAGATTTTAGAAATGAAAACACAGATTTTATTGCCATTACCTGAATATCACCACTTGAGGAAATTTCATACCGTATGAGCAATAGTATCATTAAAACTAACTTTCTAGTCTTTATTTAAAATGTATTAAATAGGTATAGGTTATATCAGGTAATAGAATATATTTATGGAAAATTTTTTGTAATGTCTGCTGAAATTTTTATTGCAAAACTTGTTTTATTTTTTTATATAACAAACTCAAAAATGTAATTCTAATTCTAACAGGAAGCTCTCAGCACACACACACACACAAAGAATACAAAGAGAATTGCTATTTTGATCAATAAAGCCCAAATTTGAATAGCAGATGAAACTATATTGCTTTTTTTACTATGTTGACATATGGTTTGCTTCTTCTACCTGAAATTCAGAAATGGTGGATTTCAAATGAACTCAGCATGTTTACAAATTACTCAACAGATGACGTCCATCATAGATATTTTGTGAATATATTACTACAATTGCAACATATTTTAAGAAGAAGAAAACATTGAATAAATAACCTCAGTAGATTCATTATGAAATATACATTTTAGAAATATATGCATTACTTTTTCACAGATTTCTTATTTATGACCACAGTTAAAGAACAGAGATATATTAGTGTGGTGATTTTTTTATTTTCTCAGTTAACATTATTAGGTAATGTGGATAGGAATGCATCTTCTAGAATAGCATCTTTTATTACCAAAATCTTTTTAAATAATAAATGGAAATTTTCAATTAATTCTGTCTTCCTTTAAATTAATATTTCCTTTCACAACAGGTTACTTTTCTGTAGTTTTTATCTTTAAAAGAGATAGAGTTAGTAACTTCCCAATATAATTTTTTCAGCAATATGTAAGAGATTGTAGTAGGTACAGTAGAAAACCTAGTGTAAAAGGTTGTGAAATTTTTTTCTGAAATTTAGGGATGCGAGTGATCATTCATGAGTCAGTCATGCATATTGCATGTGTTTATGAATTTTATATATATTATATTAAGTATATATAGCCTAAATGTATATAATGTACTACATAATGTAATATTATATTACATTAAGCAGTAATTAAAGCTATTTTTATGTGTAATTAAATTTTATTCATAAAGAGTAAAAATATTATGACAGTGTTTCCAATAAACACAGTAATTTTTGTATGTGAGTAAAACTATGTAAATAGTGATTATTTTCTTTTTATTGCCATTGCAAAGTGCGGTCCAGTTTAAGGTAGCTGTACACTGAGGAGTCAAACTTTATTGGAAATACTGAAAAACTTTATTGGAAAGTATTAAGAGTTACATCTTTTCTTCTTATTTCTGACCAGGTCTTCAATATAATTATTTTTTTTTCCTGTCAGTATAGTGAGAACAATAACAGAAGTCTATTGTTTATATGATAAATTTTGTCCAGTGCATATGTATGAAGTCACAGAAAATGTCTTTCAAACTATTGCTTATATTGGTCACTTGGGAGATTGTTATAGTGCCAGTTTCTAGAACAAATACCATGAGATTTCTGATTCTGTAAATCTAAGCAAGTCTAAGGAACACACTACATTTTGAAAAACACTGGCTTCCTGGTGTTTTGCACACACACACAAAGGCATAAAAAATGAATTAAGAGTAAATCTTAGTTTTTCTTTTACTTAAAATCATTTAAACAGAAGTATAGTCAGTGAAGAATATTATACACCCAAGTAAAAAGGATTTTATCTTTTTATACTCCTGAAGAAAAATGTCTCTTGTAGTTTTCAGTGCAGGGAACAAATATGCTTTAAATGCTTTCTATGCAACAAGCACTGGAAATATACAAATTCATAACCAGCTGGAAGTAAAAGTGTGAATTTATTTTTATATATGAATATCTGTATAAATTAATTTCAACCCTTTCTGTAACATGTGGAGTATGAAAACAAAAAGAAAAGTAGTCTTTTTCCTTTGTCTTTTTATGTTATCTTTTAAATATATTACCTCTCAGTAATAGAAAGAAGAAAAAAAAATGCAAGATTAAACCCATTTGATGAAATAAGAAAACTCTGAAAAGAAGGCTGTGCCTGAATACAGATACTGCTTATACCTTTGAAAATATTTGCCTATAAAAAATTTAAACAGTTTAAAGCTGTGAAAAGTAATATGAATGAGACAGCTATGGATTCACTGCTCATATTTTAACAAAAGCTAAATTTTTGCCAAAGTCAAAGAATGGATATGAGTTCACTAGGAAGAACAAGGAAAGGAAAGACACCTAAAGGAATAGCCCTGGAGATTCACTAGGTTATAATCCTCTCACCTTAAGTGAAGATGAAAACTGACTTGCTTATAATCAGTAGAACATAGTAAGGGTGATAGGATGTCACTCCTGTAAGTACACTGTATTGTGTAAGACCACATCATAATAGACTATAAAGAGACTCTTTGGCCCTGAGGAAGCAAGCTGCTAAAATCACTCTCTTTGGGAATGTGATAGGAAATTAATTTAGAAGTCAGTGTGGCATCCTTTCATGAACCTTTTATTTTTCTAGTGATCAATAATAGATTGACGTATTTAGTGTCATAATGAATATGAACAACAATGCATGCTTTCTGCATAATATTTTTTTATCATAACTGAAAGTATTGTTTATTGTGAAACTGTATGCATTAAAATCAAGTTTGAAGAAGAAACTAAAGCAATGTCAGCAGAAATAACCAAATGAGCATGCAGTCCTATAGGTCTTAAAGCACACGTTTCTTCTGTTTAGAATAGTTTCTCTCTTGATCCTGAATGACTACTTGCATTCTTATAAATCGTATCTCTTTATCTTTCAAGGTTTCCATAACTTTCCCTTTCTGTAGTAACTGTGGCTCCTACCCTTTCATATTTTCTTATCATGATGATGCACTTTTTTTTTAAAGATTTTATTTATTTATTTGATAGACAGAGATCACAAGTAGGCAGAGAGGCAGAGAGAGAGAGGAGGAAGCAGGCTGTCCGCAGAGCAGAGAGCCCGATGCGGGGCTCGATCCCACGACCCTGGGATCATGACCCGTGCCGAAGGCAGCGGCTTTAACCCTCTGAGCCACCCAGGCGTGCCATGATGATGCACTTTAATCAGTATTTGAGATCATTGATTGATTGGTTGTTTGTAAGAGAATTTCCATAAGAACTTAAGCTCCATTAAGAATAAAGACTAGGGGCACCTGGGTGGCTCAGTGGGTTAAGCCTCTGCCTTCAGCTCAGGTCGTGATCTCAGGATCCTGGGATCGAGCCCCACATCGGGCTCTCTGCTCAGCGGGGAGCCTGCTTCCCTTCCTCTCTCTCTGCCTGCTTCTCTACCTACTTGTGATCTTTCTGCCAAATAAATAAATAAAAATCTTAAAAAAAAAAAAAAAAAAAAGAATAGGGACGCCTGGGTGGCTCAGTGGGTTAAGCCGCTGCCTTTGGCTCGGGTCATGATCCTAGGGTCCTGGGATCGAGTCCCGCATCGGGCTCTCTGCTCGGCAGGGAGCCTGCTTCTCCCCTCCCCTCTCTGCCTGCCTCTCTGCCTGCTTGTGTGATCTCTGTCTGTCAAATAAATAAATAAAATCTTTAAAAGAAAAAAAAAGAATAAAGACTATATTTTTCATCACTGCTGCCCCAGCAGTAGTACCTCAGACTTGATTGTTTTTTAAGGAATATTGGTTGGGTGAGTAGAAACCAAAATTTTTGCTAAATTTCACTTGATGCTTGAGATAGCTTAAACTGGTAATGACAGGAAAGATTCCTATGATTGCCCCCAAAGCAAAATATCATTGAAACAATTTAAGGCAAAACATGTACTAGAGTTATGATATAATTCTGACAGGAAATTGATGAAATCTAAGGTTTTTCAACATACTTACTAAACTTGAAAGAAATATAAATATAAAACACCTTCTAAACCCTTTAATTTCATAATTTAGAAGGCTCTCTAGATCTTTTAAAAATTCATTACTATCTCCTATTTGCTGAATAGCAAATATATAGATATATTTTTTTTCTCAGTACATAAAGAATGAATAATGGCTACTTACAGAGTTTGTATTGGAGGAAAATGACAGTTTAATCATTATATTTACTGTTTCAAAAAATATAACACTAGTCAGATTAATTTACATAAGGACAGTTTTATTTTTTTGTCATTAATAATGTAAATTTGTTAACTTTAACTCATTCATATATATGTTTAAATATAAATGATCTATTTGCATTGTGATATTCTACTTCTACATTTTTAAAAACAGTTATGTTTCCAATGAAATAAAGATGGAAAGCTTTGTGTATTATTTTGTTTGTGAAGAACAATGAAACAACATAGTATGTGATTGCTGCTTATAATTATATAACACATGTGAGATATACTGCTGTTAATCATGGAATGATAAAAAGAATAATATTTACTTACTTTGATTACAATAATAAAATCATTAATACTTTTATTGTACGTGGATTCTTTTAACTACAAAACAGATTCCAGTTTTATTTAGAAATAATTGATATACATTACTGTATAATTTTTTAAAAGATTTTGTTTATGAGGGAGAGAGAGAGAGCTTGCCCATGAGCAGGGGTACGGGCAGAGGAAGAAGCAGACTCCCTGCAAGATGACTGATTGGGGGCTCAAAGCAGGATTCAAAGTGGGTCCCCATCCAAGGATCCCAGATCATGACCTGAGCCAAAGGCAGATGATTGACTGAGCCACCCAAACACCCCACATTACTGTATAAGTTTGAAGAGTAGAGCTTAATGGCTTGATTTGCACATATTGTGAAAAAATTACCGAAATAGGTTCAGCCAACATCCATCATCTCCTATAGATATACTTTAAAAAAAGAAAAAAAAAAAAGATAAAAGAAGAAACAATCTTCCCTGTGATGATAATTGTTAGGATTTACTCTTCTCTTTTCTATATATCATACACAGTAGTGTTAAATATAGTTATCATGTTGTACATCACATCTCTAGTACTTATAACTGCAAGTTTGTACCTTTTGACCATCTTCTTCCACTCACTTCTTCCCCTCATCCTTTGTCCTGATAGCCACAAGTCTGATCTCCTTTTATGTGTTTTTTTTTTATTTAAAATTTTAAAAGATTCCCATATGTAAGTGGGATCGTATAGTACTTGTCTTTTTATGTCTGACTTACTGTGCTTAGCATAATGCTCTCAAGGTCCATCCATGTTGTTGCAAATGGTAGGATTTCCTTATTTTTTTTATGGCTGAATAATACTCTATCATGTATATATAATACAAATTTTTTATCCATTCATCCATCAGTGGTCACTTAGGTTGTTTCCATGTCTTGGGAATTGTATCAAATGCTACTGTGAACTTGAGCATGCAGATATCTTTTTGAGTAGTATTTTCATTTCTTTTGAGTGGAACTGCTGGATCATATGGTAGTTCTGTTTTTAATTTTTTAGGATCCTCCATACCATTTTCCATAGTTCTGTACCAATTGATAATCCCAGCAACACTGCACAAGTGTTCCCCGTCCTTCACATCCATGCCAGCATTTGTCTTTTTGATGATGGGCATCCCAGCAGGAGTGAAGTGGCATCTTACTATGATCTTCATTTGTATTTCCCTAATGACTAGTGATGTTGAGCATCTTCTCATGTATCTATTGGTCTTCCATCTCTCTCTCTCTCTCTCTCTTTCTTTTTTTGAAAGTGTCTATTCAGGTTCTTTACCGATTTTTAAAAATGTGGTTTTTTTTTTTAAGATTTTATTTATTTGTCAGAGAGAGAGAGAGTGAGAGCAAGCACAGGCAGACAGAGAGGCAGGCAGAGGCAGAGGGAGAAGTAGGCTCCCTGCCGAGCAAGGAGCCAGATGTGGGACTCGATCCCAGGACACCGGGATCATGACCTGAGCCGAAGGCAGCCGCTTAACCAACTGAGCCACGCAGGCATCCCTAAAAATGGTTTATTTGAGATTTTTTGCTATCGAGTTGTATATGTACTTTATGTATTTTGGATAGTAACCCCTTATCAGACATATGGCTTGCAAATATTGTTTTCCATTCCATAGGTTGTCTTTTCACCATGTTGATGATTTCTTTTGTGTACATATTTTTTACTCTGGTGTAGTTTCACTTGTGTTTATTTATGATTTTGTTGCCTGTGAAACAGGTGTCATTTCCTAAAAGTCATCGCCAAAACCCAGGTCAAGCTTTATTCCTGTGTTTTCCTTTAGGAGTTTCATGGTTTCAAGTTTTATTATCAGTCTTTAATTCATTTGAAGGTAATTTTTGTAAGTTGAGTAAGACAGGAGTTTTGTTTTATTCTTTTTTTAAAAAAAGATTTTTATTTATATATTTGGCAGAGAGAGAGAGAGAGAGAGAGACAGCAAAAGAGGGAACACAAGCAGTGGGAGTGGTAGAGGGAGAAGCAAGCTTTCAGCAAGCTTGATGCAGGCCTCAATCCCAGGACTCTGGGATCATGACCTGAGCTTAAGGCAGACACTTAAGGACTGAGCCACCCAGGAGCCCCTTGTTTTATTCTTTTACGTGTGACTATCCAAATATCACAAACTCTTTGATCCATTGAGTTTTCTTGGCTCTTTGTCAAATACCAGTTGACTGTATATATTTGGGCTTATTTCTGGGCTCTTGATTATGTTCCATTGATCTAATTGTTTTAGAGGAAGTTTTGCTTTGCCATTTATGCAACAACTAATAAAGAGAAGTTCTACAGTTTATTCATTTAGCCCAAGGAACAGTAACATGAAATGAATTTAACATTCATTGAAGGTGACTGGGATGGAGTTTTAAGGAAATAAAAAATGTATGCTTTTATGTATACTTCTGTTACTTCCCCTGGTGACAACTACACAGTGGAACCATAAATTACAATCCATTCACTGCTTCATTTTATGAGTAAAGAGGTGTGAGGATGTTCATTCAGTTGGGAAATCAAATTGACTTCCCAGCACCATACTGAAATAGTGGGAAAGGCTATATAGTTGCTGTTTTGAAAATATATTTAAATTTATGTATGCATTTTCAGAAATATTCATCTCATCTCTACACATTTAATAAAAGCAATTTATTCCAATATAAATCATTTTGCTGTCATTGTGATATCCTCAGGAAATAGTTCAAATTTAGTTGATGTTCCAGTGTGGGAAACTGAGGCATCATGAGATTAACATATGAGCTCAGTTTTGCTTTGCCATTTATTTCCATCACTTTTTTTTAATGTATAGGAAAAGAGATAATTTTCTATCATCCTGCCTTATTCTGTCCTATTCAGATACACTTAAATGCAGACATCTATTGAAAAATCCTGGGTCATTTGCTTCTGTGCTTTTGCATGTTTAGTATCTAGGACATAAAATCACCTATATATAGATTAGGCAATAATAGATAACATATTTGAAAATAAACTCTTGATCCTTCTCTTTAAAATCCATGCTGCATAGTTTTTTCCATGTTTGTCAATAGAAGCTATATTCTCCTAGTTTTTCAGAAAAAAGTATATTTTAACATATTTGCATGTTCAACTCATTCTTGACTCTTCTCATACTCCACGTGCTATTAGTCAGGAAATAGTGTTGACCGTACCTTCAAAATATTTCCAGGATCCAACCTCTTCCCACCACTTCACCTATCATGTATATTCACCACTGCAACCATGTTAACATCCTAAAGCTATTAAGCTAAACAAAATCTTACAGTCTATTAGAAAATAGTGAGGCTGTGGTCTTGCAAACCTAGAAGGAATAGGATTTTTTACAAAAGCATTCTATAATTTTTTTTTAAAGATTTTATTTATCCATTTGACAGACAGAGATCACAAATAGGCAGAGAGGCAGGTAGAGAGGGGGAGGGGAAGCAGGGTCTGTGCTGAGCAGAGAGCCCGATGCGGAGCTCGATCCCAGAACCCTGGGATCACGACCGGAGCCAAAGGCAGAGGCCTCAACCCACTGAGCCACTCAGGCGCCCCAGCATTCTATAATTTTTAATTAAATCAATAAGAAAGTAATTTTATTTTATTTTTTAAATATTTTATTTATTTATTTGACAAAGATCACAAGCAGGCAGAGAGGCAGGCAGAGAGGCAGGCAGAGAGAGAGGAAGGGAAGCAGGCTCCCTGCTGAGCAGAGAGCCCGATGTGGTGCTCGATCCCAGGACCCTGGGATCATGACCTGAGCCAAAGGCAGCAGCTTTAACCGACTGAGCCACCCAGGCGCCCCAATAAGAAAGTAATTTTAAATTAAATAAGAAAGTAATACCAAATATTGACTTTAGCCTTCTGAAGGATTATATTCAGTAATATAATATATATCATAAACATCTTTGTTTATAAGATGATTTGGTAAAATTATAGTCCTTTATATTTATTCAATATACATAAGCATGTCCAATGTGCTTATAATGGAATTATAAGTTGACTTGTTTGTTATAATTTGAAGAAAACAAACTGATATGTCAAAATAGCAAATGAATTTCTTACATTTTATGAGTGGCTTGGAGTATATAACACGTATTCATATGCTATGTTTAGGCAACACCTTTATTGTATTTTTAATTATAAATAGAAAAATATATGCAGAATATTTTTGGTCAAAAAATTGATGAAATATCTTAAATGTTATTTTTCAACATATTTGCAAAACATTTTATACTCTTGAATAGCTGAGTGTACTAAATATAATTATTTACATGTTTACTATGCTGTAACTAGGGCCACATACTTATGGTAGCTATCTAGTTTTGATTATTAAGGATGTTATAAGCACCACATGTTTAAGTGTAGAAAACAGAACAGCTAAATTCAAAGGCTTATGAGCAGTGAAAATTAAGCTAACTGTTCATATACCCCTGGGACTATGGATTAGTTATTCTGTATTTCAGTCCTTTACTTTTGGTATGCTTTTCAAATGTATTGTATATGATTTGTATTGAAAATATTGGGTGTTACATTGATTTTATTCAAGGATTACAGTTCATCTAACTTCAGAGTTGTTATCTTGGGTATCTAAAATTTCTAAAATTGCTTGCCAAGTTCTAACAACAAGTTGTATAATCCCAGATCAGACACTGCCTCTTGTGTATTATTCAGCAACAAATTGGATAGAGTAAAATATCAGTAAGTTATGTATCAGAGTAAACATATCTTATGTATGATACAGATTTATAATTATAATATATTTAGTCATTAAAAACAATCTTGATCTTTATTAATTGTTTTCTAATTTGACCTTTACAATTTTTAGGCTTAACAGAGTTCATGCACCTAAAGTTCTTACTAATTAATTTAATGGCAAGTGTTCATTCATTAACATCATACTTTATCCCTAATTTATACTCCAAATTTGATTTACATTTCAATATGGCTTGAAAAAAGGAGATTTGGTACATTTATTAATGCAGATTGCTTTTATAGAGGCTGGGCAAAGGAAAGTGTGTTACCCTCAAAAAGAGCCAGCGGTAGTTATATTTTTAATGTTTTGCATGAAGTTTAGGAGGCAAATATTCTCAGCTCTTTCCATCAAAAACATGAGCAATGATGCTAGGCCTGTTGGTTAAAGGTAAATGTATGATACAGTTGATGTAGACATAGAGGTGAGGAGGGAGAGGAATATTAAAGTTTGTTATGCCTTCTTCTGTAAAGGAATACAAGAATAGCAAAGGAAGAGTGAAAAAGGATGATTGCTTCATAAAGTACTTTTCAGAATGTAGATGCTATGTTTATTTTTAATTATTCTTATGAACTGTTTATTATTTTGTTTGATTATTTATGGATTGAATTGTGCCCTCCCAAAATCCATATGTTGAAACCCTTAATCCCCAATGTGACTGTGTTTGGAGTTAGGGTCTTTAAGGAGGTAATTATGGTTAAATGAGGTCACAAGGGTTGGGTCCTAATCCAGTAGGACTGGTATCCTTATAAGAGGAGGAAAAGACTTTAGAAATGTGCAGGATTGACTGAGAAGTCACCTTTCTATAAGCTAAGGAGAGAGGCTTCAGGAGAAATCAAGTCTGCTGACACCTTGATCTTGGACTTCCTGTCCCCGTAATTGTGAGAAAATAAGGTTTTAAGCATATGCTCTGCTTGGAAACATCCAGTCTATGGTGTTTTGTTAGGGCAGCCCTAGGGGACTAATATAATTGGTATATAATACCCATATGGGAAATTGCATAAATTATAAGTATTACTTGATGAATTTCCATATAGAATGTAACCCATGATACTACTCCACATATTAAGATATAGAAATTTGTCAGCACTTCAGAAACTCCACAGGTATCTTTCCACCTACTACATCACCACAGGTAACCATTTGTTTGCCTTGTTCTTTAAATAAACACACATGCATACACATATAAATAAAACTTGAGTTTCATATAAATATATATATATGTATCTATATCAGTATACAGCAAGTGTATATATATCAGTATACAGTAAGTACTGTTTTATCTCTAACTTATTTACTCAACATTAAGCTTCTAAAATTCATTTGATGTGTTGTTCATTTCTGTATTTCACTCATTCTCATTGTCTTCTATCATTTATTAGATGAATATAACACATACGTTTATTCATTCTACTGTTGATAGTCATTTGGATAGTTTGCAGTTTGGGACTATTATAAATAGTAATTCTTTGAACATTCTCATATATATCCTTAGCTGAACATATGCAAACTGATATACCTAATTCATTTATACTAGGTGTATAACTAGAATCAAAATTATCTGGTTCATATATTCTTTTGACTAGATTTATGGCATTGTTGCTTCCTTTGTGTCCATGACCAAAGCTAAAGAAGAGACAGAAGAGTGCAGAATCTTGTCATGTTCTACTATGAGGATTTTGCTGTAATGTCACCTGTTTCTTCTTAGGTCTTCTTCTAGTCCCATTGATTTACAGTTATTAAAAATGATAGTAGGTTTGCATATGAGAAAGTGTGTGTATGTGTGTTTATGTGTGGGTAATTAGTTTTGGAATGTGATAATAAGCCATGCATAAATTTGATTTCTTATGAATCATTTTCTTCTATATGTCTGTCCTCATATATTATATTTTAGAACCTTTATTGTCATGTCCATATAAGTTAATTTCTATATCTTCCCAGTCATTATGCTACTAACATGCATAACCATTATATGTCATTTTGCATCAATGTTGGAGGATAAAGTCAGATACAAGAGCCATGTCTCTTAATTTAAAATTATGAGATTATTTGTAGAAGCCCAAACCAAATCTTTCATTAGATAATCTAAAGTACTCTTAAAAAAAAAAAAAAAAAGAAAACCCGGTGTTATTTTAATAACACCATGAACCAAGTAACACCAAAATGAACATTTTGGGGGGAAATCAGTTATATTTTCCTGAAGTATCTTCTTGGCGTTCTGTGAATGAAAATGCAGATGACTGCCAAGCACAGCTTAGGAGACAATCTGCATCATACAGCAGCTGAGGACAGAGAGGAGGCCACAGAGGCTGGGGTGACAGATGAGCATCTGCTCTTGAAACTCAGTTTTTCTTCTTTACATAGATTGTTTTCTTTCAGATCTTCATTGTCCGTCATCTTAATGAAAGGAATCAATCAATCAATCTATCTACCTTCCTTGTTGATCTATACCAGTCTCTCTTTATCAGTATTTCCATTACATTTACTATCTGAGACATTTTCTACAAATAATAAATTTTATCATATTTTCCTTTGCCTCTCAGTTATCCAAAAGAATCCCTCCTTGACCCCATACTTGCTCTTTAGTTTCAACTTGAGTAATCCATATTTGGCCTGGCACCATCTCCACCCAGGTCTTTGACATCTTGGAGACCCTTTTTCTATCTTTAATGTACTTTTAATACTTTAGTTTCCCTTGATTTGGGTCTTTGGCTTAGGGCTTTATCTCTTGGTTTTCATTCTTAGATCAACTCCTTTATGGTCAAGTTTGGACATTTCCCAAGGTTTTATCTTATGTTTTTTCTTTTATGTAGTTGCAAGCTGTATCTTGGTTCTCTCATCTGTTCTTAAAATTATACCAGTGTAGAGAATATAAAATTTGCTTTCAAATTGAGTTCTGAAACAAAGACTCAGGTCTTTTGTTCATGTGAAATAAGACATTTCATCAGATACACAGATGATGGAACAGCCTATTCTACTACAGTCATATCTAGTTATGCCATGTGAAGCACACTCATTTTTTGGTCAAGTACACTTATAATAGTTATAAGTGCTAGAGCTTTAAAACATAATATGCTTGTGTTGTTTACCACCTGAATCATCCTAAGAAAGTTAGGTTCCCTACCTAAACCCCATTTTTCTCATTTGTGAAAATGGGAAAAATGACACCTGTTAAGGTGTGATGGTTTATATATAATTGTGTTATTGGTAACATCTCAGAGTGGAAGGAGCAAATTGCTAAAAGTTAGGCTACAAGCATGATAAAAATTCTTTCTTTCTCTCTCCACCAACTTCAAGAATGCAGAGACCATACCTGAGGACTGCCTGAAAGTCCAGTGAGAAATTGGGGTTATATGGCTTTCAGTCTCTGGTCCTATAGAATTTATTTTAAAAATGCAAGGACTAGGCTGGACTTGAGGTATAGTGCAGAATGAGTACAAAACTTATATGCATATCAGATATATGCATATATCTTATATATCTTATATGGCTGTGACTTTAGACATGGCACTAAGATGTACAGTATTTTGTCTTTCAGTAGGAGTTAACCCAAGGACATAGTGGTTTTAATACATTTCTGAGTACCCTATTGAAGATTTATGTTTTCTTTCTCATTGTTTAATATGAACTGATTTAAATCTTACATCTTTTAAACTTGAGTGCACCATGTTTATAAAATTGTTATAGAGTGACAAATGATTTAAAAGAGTAAAACATCTTTTTTTCTCTTAAAAATTTTTTTGTAGCATAACTCTGACATATTACATGACTGCGTGCCTAAATATCTTTGTACTTTAGATTATAAGTATTGCCTTCTATTATAAAATACTTAAAGAGAATTTAATAAAATGTATTTTATTTGTTATATTCTTAGTCTGTTGCTTTTTTTTTTTTTTTTTAGTCTGTTGCTTTTGAAAAGGAACAATTCATTTCAGTATAAGCTAGCATCCTGACTTTGAAGAAATGTTAAGCATTTGATAGCCTCCCTATTTTGCTTTAATTTTGAAAGTCTCTCATGTATTCATACTGGGCTTGTAGTCTTCTAAGTTATCCAGGGACCTGAACTATCATTTCTTGAGGCAAGATGGATGTTTACCCTGCCTGGGATGCACTTAACATGGCAGCAGCGCAACAGTATAAGTGACCTCTCCCTGGGTGTAAGTGCATACATAGATTAATGTACTTCTCCAGAGAGTGATCACTGGGCAGATTCTTATTAGTCAATTTATTCAGTTGATTAAAGATGACTAATCATATTGTATTTTGAAGAATTCTCTTAGTTATTAATTTGAGCCACAGAAAACAGGAGAGCCAATTCACCTTAGCTACTGAAATTGTGTGCAGAGAATTCAGACACTTCACATTGCCATTCATATGTGCTGGTTAAGCATGGAGAGAGAATATAAAGTTTCAGCTGTTATGTTCTGTCTAGGTATAAGTGCAGATAAGCCTTTGATCTTTAAGGCATATAGAATCTGTATTTAATTGATGGAAAATTTACCTTCTTTCCAAAGTGCATTTTACAAAGTGATTGTAAAGGTGCTCATTGAATGCAAAACAGATTTAACAGATAATCTGGATTGTGTTGGCTTTAGAATTACTCTGATTTAAACAGAAACTTATGCTAGCAGGATCATATTTTTTTTTTAAAGATTTTATTTATTTATTTGTCACAGAGAGAAGGAGAGAGAGCGAACGAGCACAGGCAGACAGAGTGGCAGGCAGAGCAGAGGGAGAAGCAGGCTCCCTGCCGAGCAAGGAGCCCAATGTGGGACTCGATCCCAGGACGCTGGGATCATGACCCGAGCCGAAGGCAGCTGCTTAACCAACTGAGCCACCCAGGCGTCCCGAGCAGGATCATATTTAAACATATTGTCTTGTGTTTGTATCTGTGGATTTTAACATTGTATTGTCTTGTGACTCTATCTATAGATATTGATGTAGAAGTGTTTGTTTTTTTGCAAGAAAGGTTCAATGTGACATGCTATGCTTAATCTGAAGTGTAGTTCTTTTTGGTAAGTTATTTGCCATAGAAAAGTATAATGTTTATAAGATAAAGATTTTTTAAGAAAAACTCTTCAAAAATAATGTTTAATTCTCTCAAATTTCTAATAAATTATGCAGTAAGACATTGTTTCTACATAATGTCTTGTAGGCTTGGGGTTAGGGCTATCCTCCACAGAGAAATTGTCCTAAATCTGTATTTTCATAGGATACACACTTTTATTTGATTCTTTTTTAGGATTTTATTTATTTGAGAGAGAGTGCAAGCGCACAAGCATGGGGAGCAGCAGGCAGAGGGAGAAGCAAGCTCTAGTTTGAGCAAGGAGCCAGATGCAGGGCTTCATCCAGGACCATGGGATCATGACCTGAGCTGAAAGCAGATGTTTAACTGACTGAGCCACCCAGCTCCCCCCACACTTTCATTTTTTAAAGAGGTTCAGAAAAAAATCTTATTTCAAAATTAATTCTGTAATTATTTAAAGAACTAAGGCAATATAGGAAACCCTATAGAATTAGTAAACCAAAAGAATATTTAAAAATCCTAATTCTAAAAAGAAAAAAAATCCTAATTCTAAATCTCAGAAGTAACAACAGATGGCATTAAGTCAATAGGTATATTTGTATATTTATTTAGATAGACTAATGAAAATGCTTTATGAAAACAGAACCAAATTATGTATGCTATATATATTTTTAAAAATGGTGAACTGGAAGGATGGTTTGTGCAAGATAGCCTCAGCATAGTGAATGCATGCCTGCTGCCTTTCTATGTCTGCTGTAGATCCAAGTCCCCTCATCCCTTCAAATGTATCATGATTTGAGCAAATGCATGGGCTCTGATCTAAACGGGGAAGAGATAGCTGGCTCCAGAGGACAAAACCTAGTGACTAACTGTGGAAAGTCCTGATGCAAGAATAAGACAACATTTTCTAGAAATACTTTGGCCCTTAGAGATTTAAGAGTAGAACCACTCTGGTCTGAGTGAATATCTCTGGAAGGCTCTGCTGACATGTCTAATCCCAGTGATCATAGGACTAAGGACCAGGTTTTGTTCTTTCTACTTCAGAACCAAGGCAGCCTTTTCCACTACTATTTAGGGTTCTAAAAATGTCATTTCCAGTGTGTGAACATGTTCATACTTGTCTTTTGATGCATGTTTATGAAAGTTTATTTAGGGTATATATTTAAAAGTAAATTACAGTGATTCCTAGCTGTCCTCCAGTAGTCATTTTCTCTTTAAGGTAAAATCAGAATTCCTCATTTTGAGTTGGGAACATGGTTTCTCAGAATAGAAGTATACTTTTGCCCAACTTGTATTCATATGTGACCAAGACTGGCCAATAAGAATGAGATACTATAATGTATTGGTGTGTCAAATCTGCCTCAGACAAATCAGAGATCTGACTCAGTATTAAGCTTTATTATTAATTTCAAGTACTCAAGTAACCACAAGGCATTATAAAAACTGGCCCAGGACTTCCAGTGGACTTCCCAGGCTGTTTCTTATTGCATCAGACTTGTCCTATCCTGACTTAAATGTGAGGTATCAAGTGATGAGTGCAACTACAAATCCTACACAGAAGAGTCATTTCAGTTAGGAAACATTTCCATTTTATATTCATTTAGTGGTAGAATTTCAGTGACATTTTTCTGAGAAGCCATTCCCCATAGATCCATAGATTTTATGTTTGTTTCTTATAAATAATCCTAAACAAGTTGCTAAGTATCTCCTACTAAAATGTGGCCCACAGAAACAGACTGCTGATCACAATTATCATTAGTGTACTTGCCAGGAAGTCTGTGATTAACATGCCTAAAAGGACCTTAAAACATGTCAGCATCTTCCTTCTTTCCTTGAATATATATTGGATTCTTAACTCTTCCCTTCCCAGATAGACAAGCAGAAGTCTCTAAATCCCAGGCAGTATCCTTAGTATTAAAGAGTTATTCTTCTTTCCTCATCCCAAGTGGTGTGTGGATGTAGTAAATGGAAATCTGCCAGACTTTTACAGTGCAAAGTTTTCACCAAGTGGAGAAATGAGGTTAAAACAGTCTGTATCCCTGTGGAATTACAGGGACATACTTGTACCAACATGTCTGCTTTCAGCCTTTTTTAACATCAGGGAAAAGTAAATGTTTATCTTTTTTAAAGTTTTGTTATTTTATATGTTTTGAAACTCTCATGTGACTCTACTGACAACTGAAAAAAATGAGAAGCTATTGGAGTACTGTACATGACAGAACGAAAAACATGTCACTTTGGAATAATAAGAGAAGACAGGTTATAATATGAAGTACTTCAATATTGCAGGTTGGCCATCTGATGATGCTTGTTATGTAATGGAAGTTGTATTATTATTGCATTTTTGGATAGAGTCCAAAGCAACATTAGGGGGAATAGTTGAAAATTAATAACATTAGTCTTGGTTGTCCATTTGTTGTCACTTTTAACCCTTCAAGAGGAAGAACTGAGCTGCAATTAGATGGTCTTCAAGCAGAGATAGAATGGAAAGAAAGTTTGTTAAAGGAAGCATACCCAGTGGCTAAATATGTAGTTTGGAGCCTTGGCAGATAGAAGAAATTATAAAACTCTAAACTGTATCATTATACATAGCTTCGTTGTAGCTCAGAAAACTGTTAATAAGTGAGTAAGATCAAGTACTTCTGGCTTACACCCAGCTAGGTGTGGCTATGTTATTAAATTTAGCCAAAGGAATGTAAGAGAATATAGTTTGGGAGCTTTGGGGGACTTAAACTAAGTGAAAGGTGCATTAAAATGTTGTTTTGAATTTCCTATGGGTTGAATATAAATATAATTGCTTGAGCTCTGAAAACATTTTTATTTTATTTTTTTAAAGATTTTTTTTTTATTTATTTGTCAGAGAGAGAGAGAGCGAGAGCGAGAGCAAGCACAGGCAGACAGAGAGGCAGGCAGAGGCAGAGGGAGAAGTAGGCTCCCTGCCGAGCAAGGAGCCAGATGCAGGACTCGATCCCAGGACACCGGGATCATGACCTGAGCCGAAGGCAGCCGCTTAACCAACTGAGCCACCCAGGCATCCCTCTGAAAACATTTTTAAAAATAACGTGGTTTTGGGGATGGAAGCTAAATATGGTAGAGCAACATGGCTGAATGAGACTGGCACTCTGGCGAAATCAAAGTCCTGGATTTACACACTTCTTAGATAAGAGAGAAGATTAAATTTTAATAAGAAACTTCAATTATTTGAGTTGCTTCTGATATTCATAATAAAATAAAACCCAAGTATGAAATATTTGTGAGAAGCAAAGTGCTTAAATAACATTGACAAAAAGTGAAAATAAGTATTAAGAGAAAACAACAAATGGAACATAGAAATATACATTGCATTTACATACATGGGAATTTTGTGTTCAAAGCATTAACAATAAAATAAAATAAGAAACTAATAAAGGACAATTTATCCACCCCAAAATTCAAAGTCATAAACAAATATACACCAAAGAATCCAGTTAAATATTTAAGATCAGAATTGTTTGAAATACATGCTTCAATTTACATCAGTATATTTGATTAGCTAATATAAAAAAATAAAAATTAAAAGTCTGAAGGATAAATAAAATTATAAGGTATTAAAAACAAAAACAAAAAAACAACAACCTAGACATTGGGTAGACAATTAAGTACCCAAGTCAACTTTACTTTGATGGCACCTAGGTATGTTGAGTTTTCATTTTCATGGGTGCACAGGGTACAGAAGGCTGGAGAAAACTAGGTTCCCAAATTCACCCAAATTTGTAAATCTAATTTGAAACTAATGAAAATTAGGATTTGATGGAATATACCCTTTATAAATTTAAATAAAAAATCAATCCAAAATGCAATGATAAAAAGAACTCTTTCCCATCTTGATAGTTCTGCATAGATTGGTGCTGGAGATAGCAATCTCCAGTTTATAACCATGAATCAGTCCTCACATGATTTTATGTTCTAAATCTATGCTTACTTTATGGTCTAACCCCTCTCCCCACCATGAGTAGAATTTAAATGAAGAGATTCCTGGATTAGTAGTGTTTTAAATGACTGGTATAACCGAATATACTTTTTTTTTTTTTTTCTTCTGAAGGAAAAGAACTTCAGTTCATTGTCAAAATCACAAAATCAGCATGGAAACAAGGCATGCTACAAGAAAGTTAGGATATATGTCAGGCAGAAGAATGACATAGATTATAAAATAAGCATTATAGTAGTGCCTGGGTGGCTCAGTGGGTTAAGCCTCTGCCTTCAGCTCAGGTCATGATCTCAGGGTCCTGAGATCAAACCCCCACATCAGGCTCTCTGGTCAGCACAGAGCCTGCTTCCCCCTCTCTCTCTGCCTGCTGCTCTGCCTACTTGTGATCTTTCTCTGTCAAATAAATAAATAAAATCTAAAAAAAATGAAATTATATAATAAGCATTATAATACACTATACACACAAATATATTTAATGAAAGAATGGCTTTAAAAATTGAGCAGGAAATAAGAGTTAACAATGAATATAAAAATCCATTTAAAATTTTAGGAAGAAATTGTTATAATTGAAATATAAAACTCAATGGAAGAGTTAGCAGATAAAAGTCAATAGAAGAGAGAATTAGAGCATGAAAAGTAGATGCAAAGAAATTATCTAGACCATGTGATGATGCAACAAAGATAGGAAACAAGTAAGCCCAATGCATATTATTGATGTTCCTTTAGGGGTAATACAAATAATGAGAAAGAAAGAAATATGCATTCTGGTGATGACTGAAAGTTCTCTAAAACGTAACACTCCAGTTGTACCAAATAAGTTCCATGAACCTGAAAAAAAAAATAAATTAAAAGAATACCAAACCTGGACATACATAATAGTGAAACTTCAGAGAAACAAAGATAAATAAAGACAACCAGAAAGAAAATACTGATCACTTAGACTGATCACTTAGAACCACAGACCCATGAGTAACTTCTCACATCAACAATAGCAGTTCAAAGTCAGTGGAATAACATTGTCAGTCCCTTGAGAGAAAATAACCATTAAGTAACTGTATTCTGTTTATTTCTATTTTTATTTTATTTTGATATTTAGGAATTATAGTTGGATTTTGCTAACCTCTACTGATAGGATCATACTGTTTTTTTCCTTCAGTTCGTGTATGCAGCCAATCATATTGATGAATTTCAATTTTTTTTTGCTACATTGTAATATTTAATTTGCTAAGATTTAATTAGGACTTTTCCTGAAGTCAGATGGCCTAGAGTTCCCTTTTCATTTATTTCTGCTCTTCATTATTTATCAAGTTTTGAAATTAAAGTAAAGGTTATCTTTTAAATGTATTGAGCTTTTTTTCCTTTATTTCTCTGGCCTAGGATGGGTATAGGATATAGTAATGTATATGCATGCTTCAGTAAGCAGCTAATTTTTCCACTACTTAGCCAGTTACAATGAAATAGTTGTTCTTCAAGTGTTTTATTGAATCACCTGGGTGGCTCAGTGGGTTAAGCCTCTGCCTTTGGCTCAGGTCATGATCCCAAGGGTCCTGGGATTGAGCCCCACGTTGGACTCCCTGCTCAGCAGAGAGCCTGCTTGTCCTTCTCCCTCTGCCTGCCACTATGCCTACTTGTGCTCCCAATATCTCTGTCAAATGGATAAATGAAATCTCTTAAAAATATATGTTTTCTTGCCTACTCTGCACCTAACCTTACATGTACACTACATTCCAAATGCCCAAATTTATTTTATCATGTCATAACTAGAATGCATGCGATGTCTTTCTTTAGTGCTACTAATGTCTTTATTTTGAAAAATAATTCCAAAGGCCATCTCCTTAATACAACTTCCCTAAATGCCACATTCAGACCCATATACACCATCCCCATGGCAGTTCACATATTCTCCCATTAGTACCCCATGGGAGTTAACTTGTTTAAATTTCTGTCCAGTCCTCTAGACATGAGTGACACTATGTTTTAGATTGATAAAAACAATAGATAAATAGATTGCACTTCAGACACCTCAAAATCTAATGTATTCTTTCAGCACTGTGCTTCTCAGGTTATGAAAACAGAGATACAGAGAACTAAAAAGCATAGTTTTGATTAACAGAGGCTGACTACTTTTACTGAATTAACCTTTTTTAAAATTGTCCCATGTCAAGAAACATAACAGTTAATAATGTCATATTCACATTTTTGTCTATTGTCAAAACTAAATACAGAGTTTGCACATTGTAAGCACAAAAGCTTTTTTTGGTATTAGTGCTTGATACAGGTCTATTCAGTAATCACAAGTAGCACAGCAGAAAACTTTGAGGAAAAATAAGCATTATTAGAACTCAAAATGAGAAAATATTAGCCACACAATCTTTCAAAGTGTTCCTTCTTGGGGTCCTTGGGTGGCTCAGTCATTAAGTGTCTGCCTTTGGCTCAGGTCATGATCCCAGGGTCCTGGGATTGAGTTCTGCATGGGACTCCCCACTCAGCGAGAAGCCTGCTTCTCCCTTTCTCACTCTCCCTGCTGTGTTCCCTCTCTCTCCCTGTGTGTCTCTCTCTGTCAAATAAATAAAATCTTAAGAAAAAAAAAAAGATCCTTCTTACATGCATTACTGACATGGATTTTTTTTGCAAGATGGATTTAGAGCTGTCTACTTTGCACATGTAAATTTTATTTTCCTAAAAGAGGGGCACCTGGGTGGCTCAGTGAGTTAAGCCTCTGCCTTCGGCTCAGGTCATGATCTCTGGGTCCTGGGATCAAGCCCCGAATCAGGCTCTCTGCTCAGTGGGGAGCCTGCTTCCTCCTCTCTCTCTGCCTGCTTCTCTGCCTACTTGTGATCTCTGTCTATCAAGTAAATAAAAAAAAAAATTAAATTAAAAAAATTATTTTCCTAAAAGAGAGAAGTTTTGTGTATTAGTGTGTTTTGTGTGTGTGTGTGTGTGTGTGTGTGTGTGTGTTGTATATGAGAGAGATAAGAATTTAGTATCATTTTATCACTGAAGGTCTTTCCAGCAGAAAACAATGACAGGGACCTAAGAGTATTTTAATGCTGTGCTTCACGTCAAGAAGTGAACTTTTATCAGTATGCATTGTGAAATCCAACAATCTTCTTAAAATTATTTGGGATGCAAACCTGGGATACTACTGTTGAAATTGATCCTAGAAATTGGAGCATATTGTACATTTACTTTTTCATACAAATCTAGTTAAGTAATGACTTATATTTATAATATAAAATTACAAGTCAAAGTGAAAATATTCTGAAAGGGACTTTCTCTTATTTTCTACTCTCCCTCCTTTTTGATCTTGAATACTTGAATACTTAGTGCCAAAGTTTTAATTTCAAAGTTTGAAGTGCAGTTGGTCAGCCAATAGCAAAAACACTTTGAACATGAAGCAGTCATCAACACCTTAGAAAAAATTTGAACATCTCTGTAATTGAAGTGTTTCTAAGATATGATACAGAGATTTATTATTTTCATAAAAATTCAGATGGATAAATAAATTGCTTGAAGCATCCATGAAATATGCCTTGGATATTCCAATGATACACCAGGCTCATTGGTTTAATGAGAGTTCTCAAAATTTGATCTTTGATCTCATAATAGTTTTGATTGTGACATTTTTGTATAGTACAAATGAGTCTTTAGTGCTACTAATGTCTTTATTTTAAAAATAATTCATAATCATCTTGAAAGAGTATACTCTCACAAATGTCTGAAAATAAAGACTCCTCATTTAACACATAAAGTGGAAGAAGTTGAACAAACGAAAAATATTTTTTATACTAGCTTTTGCATTTTCATGAACCTGGTAGTATATTTCTCATCAAAAGTACATGGTAACTTCTAAGCTTTATCTACTGACATATTGAGTAGGAAACCAAAGTACATACTAGGAAAGGAATCTCTTTTTTAAATGCCAAAACCAAGTCAATATTTTCCTGTTTAACTTGATTAAAGAAGCAAAATCATTCTAAGCATAAGAGTTTTAAATGAGCACTCCTTTATTTGAAGAATGAATGCACATTTTTAAAGTCAAATTGCAAGTAAAATTACTTATTTTTTCAGTATCCTACACTAAATATTCAAGGATGGTGTTGATAACTCTGTAATACACTGTAAGGGAAACACCAACCCTGAAGTCAAACATGCTGATTTGAGCTCAAGTTTCTCTGTTTATGTCTAGGATGATCAAGGAAAAATTACATATTGGAATCTAATTTCTTTACTTTTAAAATGTAATTTGTAACAATGGCTAGCAAAGGGCCTCAAGAAAACTAAGTATTGACCAGATTATGGTGGTACCCATCATCTAACTAGAAGTTTAAAACTGATGTATACTAACCAGAGAACTTTTGCTATCAGACCAGGAATACACAAAAAAATCACATATTGTTTATTCAAGTTTCTTATCTTCATTTTGGGGAAACAGTCATTTAAGAACATTTTATAAGGTTTACTTTTTATTTTAGAGTAAATCTTAACTACTAGGTAGGTAGACCTAGCTTTCTTACCTATTTTCTTAAAAGGTTGGGATTCTTGAGGTTTTTTTAAGTAATGAATACTGAAAATAATTACAGACATGATTTGTATGTTTTTATATTAGTGTAAGGTCAACTTTGAGAATGTTGTTGTAATTAGTGTCAAATTTTAATGTTTTTCAGAAATTTTATGGGGCGCCTGGGTGGCTCAGTCACTTAAATGTCTGCGTTCATCTCAAGTCATGATCTTAAGGTCCTGGGTTAAGTTAAGCCCTGCATCAAGCCTTGCATCAAGCCCTTCATCAGGCCCCCAGCTTAGTGTGGAGCCTGCGCTCCCTTTGCCCCTCCCCGTCCTCATGCTTTTTTTCCTTTCTCTCTCTCTCTCAAATAAATAAAATCTTTAAAAAAAATTAATTTCTGGTGTCCCTTGGTTCTCAGGTGGTTAAGGTCTGCCTTCGCCTAGGGTTATGATCCCAGGGTCCTGGGATTGAGCCCTGCTTTGGGCTTCGGGCTCCTTGCTCAGCAGAGAGTATGCTTCTCCCTTCCCCTACCCTCCCTTAGCTTATGCACTCTCTGTCTTGTGCACGCTCTCTCTCTCTCTCTCAAATAAGCAAATAAAATCTTAAAAAATAATTTCTTAAAATATGCAGAATCAACCTGAGGTCATAGATGAGCTCTGTATTATAAATGACAGCTCTGTCTCCATTATGCACATAATTATTAATTGTAAAATCATAATACCTTTTTATATTTGATGAACAAATATTTTAATACAGAAAGAATTTCTTATACAAAATGTCTTTGGAAAACAAACATGTTTTTGGTGAGCTTTTAATTTTCTCAGAATACATATTTAAGCTTCTTAAATCCTATATTCTTCATGATTTTAATAATGATTCTATGATTTCCTTAACATACACCAAGTAAAACACTACTCTCTGTACTTTGCATGTAGTCTTTTCAACAAACCTGAAGTTTGGTACTCTTACCCCTCCTCAACTCTATTTACTTATAAATAAAATGAATTTCAAGCAGCTGAAAAGCTAATTCTTTGGTGCTTCATTTCATGACTTTTAGTGGCAAAACAATGTAGACTTGAAAAATAATCACTTTATGCAAAAGGAGAGGAAAGAACACACAGAGAAAAACTCCCACAAACAAACAAAAGCAGGCAAAGGAGGAGATTCCTCTTAGAGGGTGAGAACTTAACATCTTATTTTATGGTTGCTAGAATTAATTTGAGAAGTTGCTAATAAATACTATTCATGGGGGCAGCCGTATAACCAAAGTATGAGAATGGAACAAAACAAGAAAATAAAAGAATTCACATCATGAACAATTATTATGCTACAAATAATTTACATATAACCCACACAGCAAATACATTTGGTAGATACAATGATTTCCATTTTAGAGATGAAGACCTTTAGATTTAAGGAAGTTAGAGATTTTGTTCAAGGTCAGAGGTTTATAATAGTTGAAGTTAGGATTTAAATGTAAATGGTTTAACTCCAGAAGTATTATGCTTGAGGATAATATTAAACTTGGCATATAACCCCCCCCTCAAAGTACAAGAAAGATCAGGCCTAATATCTATACATTGTAAAGAAAGAAAGATCCAAACTAGTTAAACTCATGATCAGAATCACACTTTTTAAAATTTATGACCTTCTTCAAAGTAGGAATCAGAGACCCATGTAAATATTATGGCTGAAGTTATGGAGAGACTAGACAACACTCTTGAGTATCTATGGATTTGGAAACCTCAGAAAGTTAAAGTCTGTGTATTAACTAGAATGGACTGAAGAAACAAAAATTCCTAACTTACAAGTTTTTAAATACAAATTTCATTGCATGTTTTTTTTTTTTTTCACTGAAACTTTGGTGTTTACTATGAATCTTCAGCCCAGGACCAATCTGGATATTGACAGAAGGGGTTTGAGCAAATCTGTCTAGCTCTCAGCAATAAATAATACTTATTTTCACTTTTATTTATATTTGAGTTTGTAATTGTGTTCATTTCATAACATAGTTGTCACAACTGGATTCTATAAAATCTTAGAAACTATTTTGGTGGTAGTCTTATGTGCAAGTAGTGCCTGCCTTGATATGTCATACTCACAATATAATATACTGAGCCCTGTTAATGCCCCAGTATGCCTTGAAATTCTTCATTTTCATTTTATTTCAGTGTGAAAGTTCTTAAACAAAAGACATTTATTTTCTTGAAGTTCTGGAGGCTAGAAGTCAGAGATTGATATGTCAAAGTTGGTTTCTTCTGAGACCATTCCCTTGGCTTGTAGATGCCTACTTTCTACCTGTATCCTTACATGGGCTTTTCTGTCTATGACTTAATCTCTTCTTTTAAAAATTAAAAAAAATTTTTTTTGAAACATAGTTGTCATATATTAAATTATTTCCAGCTGTACAATATAGTGATTCAACAATTATACATATTAGGAAATGCTCATCATGATAAGTATATTACAATATTATTGACTGTGTTCCTTAGGCTGTACTTTTTCATCTCCACAAATCTCTTTAAATATATATTTTATCTCACTCTTCAAACTTATTGGGACATTGTTTATTTTATTTTCGTATTTGATATGTGTAACATATTTTTAACAATCATATCACCACACTGATGAGCTCATCATTTAGGAGTTGTGGACACCTTTTGATAAAACTGTGTAGGACAGACAGGGAGGAAATTAAATCTGGAGTTTTTCTGACACTCCCAAGTAATGGTATTGACAGAGATTGTCTCATTCAATAAAAATCACATGTCCAGGAGTAAAAATAATTGATATCAAAACCAGGAAACAAAGCAGCACATTATTCCAATAATGAACCGAACATAGTGATGACAATATAGAAGAGTAAGCATCCTAAAACAGGTAGTGAACATCAGAGAGTTCCACCAGAATAGATGGACTGTAGAATTTTGTTGTTGTCATTTGTTTTGTTAGTTGGCACTTAGTTACATATATGTATTATCTTAAATTTCTGGGACTCTTTTTATTTTATTTTATTTTTTAATTTTTTTTTAATTTTACTTGATAGAGATCACAAGTATGCAGAGAAGCAGGCAGAGAGAGAGGAGGAAGCAGGTTCCCCGCTGAGCAGAGAGCCCGATGCGGGGCTCGATCCCAGGACCCTGAGATCATGACCTGAGCTGAAGGCAGAGGCTCAACCCACTGAGCCACCCAGGTGCCCCTCTGGGATATTTTTTAAGAAGGTATAACGTTTGGATTTTATGTACTTCATCTACATCTACATTTCTAGAATTGAAAGATGGTCCCTCTGAAACTAATATCTGAAAATAAGGACAGAAAACTCTTGATTATATTAATCAGGACGAGATTAGTTAGATTATAAAATTATTTGAATGCTGATCAATCTAGTTTACATTTTATCTAGTAACTTCGGGGTGGTGGTAGGATATTGATAAGGGTGATTTTGTGGTAAAATTTAATCATCCCAGAGATTAGTAATCAGTTAATTCTGGATAGGTGAATTGTTTGACAGGAAAACAATTTGAGATGAATCTAGCATAACTAACTACAAGGCATGAGAGCCTGGACCACATCTGCAAAAAAGGAATCGGTACAAGATGTAATACAAAGTTAGCATTTCATGTGAGAAAAGATCCAAGCAAATAATTTATGAACAAGCTGTGCATGTATTAAAATTGATGAAAGCAAGTAATAAGTATAATTGTATCATTATTTTACAGCTACATCTTGTATTTGTTGAGTCTATTTCCCATTCTCTTACATCATTTCATTTGAATGATCTGACTTCTTTCCTCAGATGAGGTTTCATTTTTGATTCGAACATGTGTTGAAAGAACTTGCTTACCTATATTATATCTTATTTTCTTGTTTCTACTATTCATTAGTCTTGTGTTCAGTATTTTAGTATTAAATGATTTTTTAAATGAGAGATACAAGTATGATGTTAGGTAAGTAGGTAGGCAGGTAGAGAGAGAAACAGAAATACACAATTACAAAGCAGAAGAGAGAAAAAAGATGTTAAAAAGACTTGGCATTCAAATCTTAGTAGCAGTTACTTAAAGGCATTCATCAAATGAGTTTTAATAAATATTTTCACTTTATTTAAACTATCAGAATGGGAGACATGTTTATACCCTCAATTTTAGACATGTACTAATTATTTAACTAATCATAATTTCCTCTTTGTGAAGTTGAGTTAATTTAAAATAATTAGATCACCATGTCCATTTCACACTTTGAGCCTTCCTAGAATAAGCAATGAAATGGCAAATGAAATTGAAAAATGATGGCATCTCAGCTCTTTTGAAAAAATATATATACAACCAGAGCAAGTAAACCCACTGTCACTTCATATAGTAACAATCTAGATTAAAATGAAGATGAAACAGCTTTCCTGGCTGGAATGAAGATATCAACTGCGTTAAATTAGATTTTTGGTACTTAAGTGAAAGAGTTTTTCTAGTGTATGAATTACCTGCCTCAAATCACTTCACAAATTGGACTAAACAGTATTGAGTTTGGGGATTGTTTTTCTATTCCCTTTTGTTGACACAAAGTTCAGTGCTCCATATCTTCTTTAACTATGAGAGAAGCTGCAATAACAGAGACTATATAAGTAATGTAGAAATGAGATGTTTCAAAACATTTGTATCCCCAATGTCTACTTGAGACTTGTCCCAAGAAAAGCACATATTTTGAAGTAGTTTTAGACGACTCTTCTTTTGAATGGATAATAATTTATTTCATGAGGTACACATTGTCTCTTTTGAAAACAAGGGAAAAATAATTTCCTCTTTGTTCACTTTTCAGTATAATTGTGTAGACAATGTTCATACTTCTACCAATCACCTCAGTTTCCAGAGTGCTAGAACATCTTTTGATTGCAGGTACTAACATGTATACTGTTACTGTTAAATCCTTGTTTACTGATTTGTATTTAAGTAAGGAGGTGAAAAGAAATTTCTACCCCTAACTCTCCCATTATGATACCATCATATATACACAAGGAAACAGTTATAAATGTGCACGCTATCAAAGATAAATAGATTTATAAAAATGAGAACATGGCAGGAAATATTAGTGGGGTAGTAAGTCAATATTTAAGTTATCACAAACAATTTTGGAAAATCAAAAAATAATTTTTAAAGATATATATATGAGAGAGAGTGAGAGTGAGTGAGAGAGAGAGCACAAATGGGGGAGAGGCAGAGGGAAAGAAGAAACAGGCTCCCCGCTGATCAGGAAGCCTGATTTTGGGCTCCATCCCAGGACACTGGGAGCAAACCTGAACCAAAGGCAGACGCTTAAACAACTGAGCCTCCCAGGCACCCCTCGCAAAATAAATTCCTCATAAATGTATTTTGGATAACAACAAGAACTTCAAAACCCATTACTGATGTATTATTAAATCAGTTGTAACCTTTTAATAAAAATTATTTCGAAGGAAATTGAGATACTACTTTAAGTCAGTCTTATGTCCTAGGAACTAAAATATTGTTTCATTAACATAAACACTGTATTTTCAGAGCCTCCTAAGCTACTTGGAATATACAAGTAGAAGTTTCTCAAAGACTGCCTGAAGAACCGAGTTTATGGTAGAAAAGTTGTTAGTGAAATTGAAATGATTACTAAACTATACTTTCTTTTTTGCCTTATATGCTGATACTGACTCTACTACCCCATAAATTATATACTTGATTATTTAAAAACAAATCTTTATTTAATTTAAGATTAACTCTACCTTTTAAAGGGTTTAACAGCTTCATATTAAGCCAAGTATTTTTCTCCTTATACTAGAACTTTCCAAAGTAAAACCAAGAAACATAAACATCTAACTGTATCTTTATTGGATTTAAGTAGTACTTAAATCAATGACATTCTAGTTTAAAAGAGGCTACTTGACTTTCAAGGCATTTAATTAAAGCTACATTCCATTAGCTAGAATAAGCTGAACTTGGCTTCATCTATTAAATCATTTTGATCATTTTATCAGATCCTTTTCTTCTGAAGATTATTGATTTACTTATTCCTTATAGATCACACTTTACGCACAGAGTATCAAACACTTAGTCATTTTATATATATGTATACACACACACATATATATATATATATGTATATATATATATATAAAATGATAAAACACATAAGAAAATGAAAAACTTTCTTGGACTCATTAATGGGTATATGTAAATGCTCACATATGTAGTTTTTGTCTGAGTCTGTGAATATTGTTATTCCCTGATCCCGTCTTCAGCCCTGTGTTGTCCCTTAGCACACATTGTACCTTGATTTTTCCAATAGTGATGACAGTTACTATTTATAAAAACAAGGGCTATATGTAAGGCACTGTTCAGTACTCCACATTGTTATATTTAAATTAATTATCATTAGGTATTATGTACTGTTAGTTTTTCAAAATAAAAACCAGTACATGAAATCATATTTAGAATGAACAGATAAACATTACAAACAAATAAAATGAAAAGCAATGATCTGGAAACAGCCCTGGTAGGACTGTTTGTTTTGTTTTGTGTGTTTGTGTGTGTGTTTTAATTATTTGAGCATGTAGCATATGTAGTTACCTCCTTTTTACCACATGGGGTAGTACTTTTTCTCCGGGCTCTCTTTATTTTCAAGTATTATTATTTTTTTCATTTTTACCAATCAAATGGAAAAAAAATAGAAACTTATTAAGTTGTTCTTTTGAATACTTTGAAGCAAAGGCATTTAATTATATATGTAGATTATTGGCCATTTGCATTATGTTTTCCTTAATTTTCAATATTTATCTTCTACTAGTTATATTGCCAGTGCCATGACTATGTATGTTTGGGTTTTCCAATGATATATTGAAAAAGAATTGTCCTAATGTTCCGAAAGCATTAATGTGAATTACACATTTATTTAGTAATTATAATTAAATAAGTATTTATTGAATGATATTCATGTGTCTGACACTGTTCAAGAGATAAAGAATAAAATAGCAAGCATAATAGATATGGCCCTCCAAATATTGGGATCATAGGCTAGGGGAAAGTGATATTATATATTTATAAACAGCATTAATACTCTGAAGCAGTAGCCTTCAAACCAGAAACCAAAGCAATTTTCTGAGGATGCAGTTTCAAAGCATTTGATGATTTTCTTTGTTCATCTTAAAAAGTTCTTATCAGCAAATTTTCCAAATATAATTGCTGGTATATTTATGTTCCTAAATTTGGCCTTCCTAGTGAGGAAACATTATGTTGATATTTTAATGAAACCACAAATTACACACCTGCATACCCTTCCCCTCACCCTCCTACTCAAGTTTATATTTGAAAAGAAGACAAAGGAATGTTTATGCTTCCCTGATAGAACTATTTGGAGAATTTGGCATAGGACTACATCAGTTTCCCAATATTTCACTCCATGATTGGTTTCCTGGGGGTTCCTAACAAATTACTACAAACTGGGTAGCTTAAAACAATGGAAATTTACTCTCTCAGAGTACTGGATGCTAGTGCTAGTAATCTAAAATTAAGGTGTCAGCAGGGCCATGTTATCTGAAAGCTGTAGGGAGGAATACATTCTTGCCTCTTCCTGGCTTCTGGTGATTGTGAGCAGTCCATGTTGTTCCTCAACTCTAGTTGCACCATTCCAATTTCTGCCTTCATCTTCAGGTAGCCATCTTACCTTCATATATCACTGTGTTTCCAAATCTCCTCTCTGTGTGGACATAAGTCATTGGATTTGGAGCCCATCCTAATCTAGTACGACTTCATTTTGACTTGAGTATATCTGCTCACATCTCATTTACAGATAATGTTGAATTCAGTGGGTCTGGTGTACCTGAATTTTGGAGGGCTCACTGTTGAATCCAGTAAGGAACCCACTCGATGACAAGCAGAACTAGATAACTGTATCTTCTAGTTGGATAAGAATGTAAGAGCCCCATAAAACTAAGAGAAACCTGCTAGATTCTGCACACTTGATTTCTTCTCAATCCCTCCAATTAGAGAGATTGAGAGATATTTCTTGTCCTTGGTAAGGACTGAAAAATGGAGAAAATAAAAGGTCTTTTCTCATTTCTGTCGTTGCTGCATACAATGGCATAAGATAGGAAAATAGGGAGGAGGAAAGAATGGTTTAGCCTATAATACCCAGTAGAAAATTGGCAAAAGAAAACATGCAAATAGCCACTATGTTCAGACAGGTTGTACTTCACAATATTCAAAAGAACAGTATAACTGTTCTTGATTGACAAAGAGAGAAAAATCTTAATACAGTCATCGTCATTATTCATGGATTTTGTATGGATGAATTCACCTACTTGCTACAATTTATTTGGAACCCTCATATTAAATCTCATATTGCTGGGGCACCTGGGTGGCTCAGTGGGTTAAAGCCCTGCCTTCGGCTCAGGTCATGATCCCAGGGTCCTGGGATGGAGCCCCCGCATTGGGCTCTCTCTGCTCAGCAGGGAGCCTGCTTCCTCCCTTCTCTCTGCCTGCCTCTCTGCCTACTTGTGATCTCTGTCTGTCAAATAAATAAATAAAAAAAAACTCATATTGCTTTTGTGGTCTTTTGAGGACATGTACAAAGACAGGAAAAAAATTTCCCCCATAGCCCCCATTTCCAATCTGAATAAATAGAAAAGAACAATGTTCAGCTTTCTTGTTTAAGTTCTCTTATTTATAGACTAATGTCATGTTTGCTATTTAGTACCATGTTTTTGCATTTCTGTGCTTTTTTGTTGGGTGCTTTTGTTGTTTAAAATGGCCCCCAAACATATGCTGAAGTGATGTCGAATGTTCCTAAGCTCAAGAAGGCTATGGTGTGCCTTAGGGAAAGAATAAATATTTCGGATAAGCTTAATTGAGACATGATTTGCAATGGTATTGGCTATGAATTCAACATTAATTAATGAACAGTATATATTACATATTGTGTCTTTAAACAAAAGCACATATAAAACAAGGTTATGTATTGTTTGGTTGTTGTGACTGGAGGCTCTGAAGAACCCTAGATTTCCCCGGCAGTAACACTTCACAGAATTTGGTAATTTAGTGTTCAGAGTGACTTTTAAGGAACATAGCTATTGTGAATAGCACAAATTTCTCTAAAATGAGAAAGCTTAGAGAAAAAAAGACAGGCCCATGTAGTAGTAAGAAAGCAAGTAAACACAGTGTATGTCTTTTTTTTTTAATTTTTAATTTTTTTTTATAAACATATAATGTATTATTAGCCCCAGGGGTCAGTGAATTGCCAGGTTTACACACTTTACAGCACTCACCATAGCACATACCCTCCCCAATGTCCATAACCCCGCCACCTTCTCCCTCCCCCCAGCAACCCTCAGTTTGTTTTGTGAAATTAAGTGTCCCTTATGGTTTGTCTCCCCCTTGATCCCATCTTGTTTCATTTATTCTTTTCCTACTCCCCAAACCCTGCACGTTGCATCTCCACTTCCTCATATCAGGGAGATCATATGATAGTTGTCTTTCTCTGATTGACTTATTTCGCTAAGCATAATACCCTCTAGTTCCACCCACGTCGTCGCAAATGGCAAGATTTCATTTCTTTTGATGGCTGCATAGTATTCCATTATATATATATACCACTTCTTCTTTATACATTCATCTGTTGATGGACATCTAGGTTCTTTCCATAGTTTGGCTATTGTGGACATTGTTGCTATAAACATTCGGGTGCATGTGCCCTTTCGGATCACTACGTTTGTATCTTTAGGGAAGATACCCAGTAGTGCAATTGCTGGGTCATAGGGTAGCTCAATTTTTATATTTTTGAGGAACCTCCATGCTGTTTTCCAGAGTGGTTGCACCAGCTTGCATTCCCACCAACAGTGTAGGAGGGTTCCCCTTTCTCCACATCCTTGCCAGCATCTGTCATTTCCTGACTTGTTCATTTTAGCCATTCTGACTGGTGTGAGGTGGTATCTCATTGTGGTTTTGATTTGTATTTCCCTGATGCCTGGTGATGTGGAGCACTCTTTCATGTGTCTGTTGGCCATCTGGATGCCTTCTTGGCAGAAATGTTTGTTGAAGTCCTCTTTCCATTTCTTGATTGGATTCTTTGTTCTTTGGGTGTTGAGTTTGCTAAGCTCTTTAGATTTCGGATCTAAAATGTAAAATTTTGGATCTGTGTAGATTTTGGATACTAGCTCTTTATCTGATACGTCATTTGCAAATATCTTCTCCCATTCTGTCAGTTGTCTTTTGGTTTTGTTAACTGTTTCCTTTGCTGTGCAAAAGCTTTTGATCTTGATGAAATCCCAATAGTTCATTTTTGCCCTTGCTTCCCTTGCCTTTGGGGATGTTCCTAGGAAGAAGTTGCTGTGGCTGAGGTCGAATAGGTTGATGCCAGCACAGTGCATGTCTAAAAAGATTCAGGCATACAACAAAATACTTAGTAATGACTGTTTTCAGAGAGTGCTATTTTATTTTTCTTACTTGCATTTGCTTGTCTGCCTTTTTCTCCTTTTCGTTCTATGAACACATACATTACCTACCATAATAAAATTAACAATATATAATATCTAATAGAATTGATTTAAGCAGAATATTTAATGTTATGTGCCTTAACTGTGTCTGATACACAGTGATCATTTTATAAAGGATAACTTTGATTTCATTGCCTTCAGAACAACTGTCCACAATGAACTCAATTCAGTCAACAATCAGTTAAATGAGCTTGGAAGCAGATTCACCTTCAGTTAGCCTACTACGACCTTTTTGGCCTTAGCTGATGGTTCGATTGGAGCCTTGTGAGAAATATCAGAGGACACAGGTAAACCAGACCCAGATTTGGAACCCAGGGAAACCATGACATAATAAATCTTTGTTTAAGCTCTAAGAGTTGTAATAATTTGTCACAAAGCAGTTGCTAAAGAATATCAGAATGGATTAATTTTGTTGGATTTATAGTGTAGCAGTTATAGTGTAGTAGTTATCTAATATGCATAGGTTAATGAGGCAGGAACAAAGACCAAGCGAAAGTGTTTTGAAGTATAAATTGGTAATTAGGAAGTAGAAAAAAAAATAGGAAAAAATTCCTATATGCTATAAATTCCTAGAGAATGGGAACAGTAGCTCAAGGGAGCATGAGGGCTTGGAAAATTAGTAAAAAAAAAAAAAAAAAAGTGAATGATAAACTATTTATACAGTTATAATGGGTCTTTTTCATATTTTCTTCTAATTATTTAGTTCTTAATAGAAAAACCTTGCTATAATTGTATCTCAGCCACTCCTGAGATAAGATAGAGGTATCTTTTGTCAAATAAAATCCACATAAATCCTAAGTTTACAGTAGTAAAGAATAAGATAGCAAAAGAGAGAATAAAACAAAAATAAGTGAAATATTAGAGAAAGCCACCTTGTGTGTGTGTGCCCATGTGCATGTGCTTGTGACAGATTCCTCCAGCTAAATGAATATAATTTTTCAAATAACTCAGGTCTAAAAAGGAATACATATTATATCAAATTTTTAATAATTAAAAATGTAATTTTACTTTTGCAGCAGGAGAACTGGGCAATATTAACATCACTAATATATGAGTACCTGAATATTAAAGGGTAGATATTTACTAAAACTGCAAGCAAATGCTTTATGAACAAGAACATGATTTTTATAAATTTGAATTTTTCAGTCAATAAAATTTCAGTTCATATATAAATACCTGCATATGCCTCCCATATATGTAGTAGGATACAGAAAGCCACAATGATACACAAAATGCAACATCCTATTATTGAATATATTGGGCAAGTTAGTGTTTTCACTAACTTGAAAAACAAAAACAAGATTCAGATTCAGGCAGGACGTTTTTACAGCTGGAAAACCAAGTTAGAACCCCTCAAGCAATTTATTACAATCTGTTGCTCTTTATTCATTTTCACTTATTTTTAAACTTTATCAAATGAATCACCTATCAATTTCTATATAAAATATACATTTTCTTTTACATTTTTATGCATGCTTCCTTCACTTTCATGAGATTGTCCTCCACTGTGTTTACATATTCAAAAACTTAAATATCTCCTTTATCCATAAATTTTTCTTTAACTCAACTGTATGCCCTTTCTCTGGAAGTTATAAATTTTCTTGTGGTCTCATAATATCTTTTATAGTATATTATATTAATTGATATTATAATAACTCATATATAAGATACTAAGTAACATATATTCTGGGCACAATTATTAGCCTTCTGCATATATTTATTTAATTCTCATACTATATGTTAGGTACTATAATTATTTCTACTTTATAGATGATAGAGCTAAAGTTTAGAGTTCAAATAATTTGCCCAAACTCACATTAAGGGTTGATCCAGGAATTTAACAGAAAATGTAGTGCAATCAGCTATTACATCAATGTGTTTTTGTGGGAGATGCACGACCCTTGTTCAGAAATTTGAATTCTTTTGTAGGAGATATGACAGAGTCTTATAAGTTAAATAAACAAGAGTAATATAAAGTTTCAATAAAGCAAATATACAACTTATCATTCAAATTGAGACACGTTTGAGAGTAAAGTTATACAGTTGATAATTATATCAAATCAACATGTTTACATCAAGACTTGGGTTTAGAGTCACTTTGCATAAGAGGAACTATAAAGTAGTTCATTTTCAATACATGAAAGTATTGCAAATCATTCTCACTCCGTTTTCTGAACCAATACAGAAGGAGGCAGAAAATATTTCCAAAAGTCTCTGGTTCCCCAGACCTCTATCCAACAGGATATTTTGGCCTATTAAGAGTTCCTTAGTTTGGGTACCATTGAGACACTTTAAATAGTGTGACTCATTTTTTGTTGAATCCGAGGGAAAACCTTATATTCACTGTTATCACAAATTCAAATTTCACCTGATCAATCTGTCTTATCCATGTTTTGGCACTGGATTTCCAGGATTAAGCTTCTGTTTTGCCCTTCTTCCTTGCCGAGTTCCTTTTATTACCCCTTACACTTTAAAGGCCTAACTTGAAACCTTTACCAGTACTATAAGCATACTCTATCTCTTTCATGACCAGAACTTGTTCTCATATTTAGGTTCATAGACTGGATCTTGTTGATATGGACAAATAATTATCAATCCATCTTATTGAGTATTTACTCATTCAAGAAATAACATTTAGTGCTCACCTCAATACTGGAAGTTCTGATGATACAAAAGCAAACAAGTGTAACCCCTACTAACAATCAGCTATTACAATCCTGTGGTAAAGACAATAGATCCTAACAGTTAACAGCTTCTTCCAAACCTCACTTACAAGACTGTACTTTGAGAGAAAACATCTATGGTTGGGTCACTTTACTTTGTGCCCGAATTGTCCTGCTGGACATATTTCATAGTGTTCATATATCCTTACTCCCTGCTACCATGGCAGTTTACTTATGTTCCACTGCTTTGAGAGGAAGCTTAACAGATATGACTCTACGCTTAATGAAAAACATTTGAATCCCAATTGGATGCAAGTTAAATGACAAAAATTTTTTTTCTGCTGTTTTTGTATTACCCATAGAAAAGCAAATATATGTTCTCAGACATGGAAACAATCGCCACAATGTAAAAATAGTCAAGGATCATTTCTTTGCCCATTTTTTGACATGATTATCTGTTTTTTGGGTGTTGAGTTTGAGATGTTCTTTATAGATCTTGGATATCAGCACTTTGTCTGTAGTGTCATTTGTGAATATCTTCTCCCATTCTGTGGGTTGCCTTTGTTTTGTTGACTGTTTCCTTTGCTGTGCAGAAGCTTTTTATCTTGATGAAGTCCCAAAAGTTCATTTTTGCTTTTGTTTCCTTTGCCTTTGGAGACATGTCTTGAAAGAAGTTGCTGTGGCTGATGTAGAAGAGGTTGCTTCCTATGTTCTCCTCTAGGATTTTGATAGATTCCTGCCCCACATTGAGGTCTTCATCCATTTCAAGTTTATCTTTGTGTATGGTGTAAGAGAATGGTTGAGTTTCATTCTTCTATATATAGCTGTCCAATTTTACCAGAACCATTTATTAAAGAGACTATCTTTTTTCTACCAAATAATTTTTCTTGCTTTGTCAAAGATTATTTGACCACAGAGTTGAGGGTCCATATCTGGACTCTCTACTCTGTTCCATTGGTCTACATGTCTGTTTTTATGCCAGTACCATGCTGTCTTGGTGATCAGGACTTTGTAGTAAAGCTTGAAATCAGGCAACGTGGTGTCCCCAGCTTTTTTTTTTTCTTCTCCAACATTTCCTTAGTGATTGGGGGTCTTTTCTGATTCCATACAAATTTTAGGATTGTTTGTTCCAGCATTTTAAGAAATGTCGGTAGAATTTTGATCAGAATGGCATTGGAAGTATAAATTGCTCTAGGCACTATAGACATTTTAACAATGTTGACATACAAATGGCTAACAGTCAAATGAAAAAAGTGTCCATCATCATTAGCTATCAGGGAGATTAAAATCAAAACTACATTGAGATACCACCTTACACCAGTTAGAATAACCAAAATTAACAGGACAGGAAACAAAGTGTTGGTGGGAATGCAAATTGGTGAAGCCACTTTGGAAAACAGTGTGGAAATTCCTCAAAAAATTAAAAATAGAGCTAGCCTATGACCCTGCAATTACACTACTGGATATTTACCCCAAAGATACAGATGTAGTGAAAAGAAGGGCCATCTGTACCCCAATGTTCATAGCAGCAATGGCCACAGTTGCCAAACTGTGGAAAGAGCCAAGATGTCTTTTAACAGATGAATGGATAAAGAAGATATGGTCCATATATACAATGGACTATTACATAGCCATCAGAAAGTATGAATACCCAACTTTTTTATCAACCTGAATGGGACTAGGGGAGATTACGTTGAGTGAAATAAGTCAAGGAGAGAAAGTCAATTATCATATGGTTTCATTTACTTGTGGAGCATAAGGAATAACATGGAGGACATTAGGAGAAGGAAAGGAAAAGTGAATTCGGGTAAATCAGAGGGGGGAGAAAAAGCATGAGAGACTGTAGACTCTGAGAAACAAACTGAGGGTTTTGAGGAGGTTAGGGGAATGGGAGCCTGGTGGTGGGTACTAAGGAGGGCATGAAGCACTGGGTGTGGTACATAAACAATGAATCTTGGAACACTGGGAAAAAAAAAAGTCAAGGTTCTTTTTTTTTTTAAATTTTTTTTGAAGATTTTATTTATTTATTTGACAGAGAGAGATCACAAGTCGGCAGAGGCAGTCAGAGAGAGAGAGAGGGAAGCAGGCTCTCCGCCGAGCAGAAAGCCCGATGCGGGACTCAATCCCAGGACCCTGAGATCATGACCTGAGCCGAAGGTAGCGGCTTAACCCACTGAGCCACCCAGGTGCCCCAAAGTCAAGGTTCTTAATTATGGAAATAACTGGGCAGAACTTTCCTGAAAAGAAAAGAGTATGAAATGGTCTTGCTGTATCTGTTAGACACTAACAAATTTCCTGAATATTGTAGAGAACAACTGGTTATAGTAGTGGATAACTATGTAGTGTTCCAGCAGGATATTGCATGGTGCTACTTCTGCCTAGAACAACTGGAATGCTTATTTTAGGGAAAAAAATTAAATTTAGGGAAAAAATTTAGGGAAAATTAGGGAAAAAAATTAAAGTTGTCCCAGAAATCCTTTAAAAATTGTTTTGGTAAAACAAACAAACAAAAAAACATCAATGACTGATCTACATACTAGGAAAATATGGGAAAGAGAAGGTATTGTTTTAAGACTTGACTTGCTTCAAGGTATCTGAAATTATCACAGTGGAGCTTATGAGTATCTCAACAGGATACAGTGCATCAGCACTCTAAAGAGCTATGTATTGATCCATCACAAGTTCACAATTTATTGCAGTTGGGATTTATTGCCCAAGAAACCTGGCTTGAACTAAAAGGATGTGACAAGCATATGAATCAGGTAGTCACTCATATTACCAACCACAGAGAGGAATTGCCCAAATAAGGAAAGAGAAAAAGGAAGAAAAGTACTGACTGGTGAGGCACCTGGGTGGCTCAGTCAGTTAGGTATTTGGGTCTTGATTTCAGCTCAGGTCTTGATCTTAGGGGGGAGATTGAGCCCCATGTCAGCTTCCACACTCAGCGTGGGAGTCTGCTTGAGGTTCTCTCTCTCTCTTTCCTTCTGCCCTTCTTCCATGCTCCTTCTCTCTCTCAAATAAATAAAATAAAATAAAATAAAACAAAAGAAGACACTTGTTGGAGAAAATACTCTTTGAAAGGAGTGGGGTACTCCACTCATGTAGCTATGCCTGGCTCTCTATCAGACCAACATAGCCCTAGATGAAACCCTGACGATTGTTCTCAGTAATCCCAGGTGCAAGGGTTAAATGATTCAGATCCTGAAACCAACCACCATCAAGAAAGTCCTCTGTAAAATATTGGCCACTTTGGTGTACATAGGCTTTGACATGTTAACATCATTCTGAAATTCCAGTTTTGGCAGTTTTATCTTTAGGTTCAAAATCTCCACAAATAATTTTCCTCATTACAGTTTCCATTTAGGAAGTATTAATTTTTGTCTAGACATTTCACACTAGTCTCTCCCAATATATTTAAGTTTGTCATCTTAAAAAATGGCAAAATAAAGAAAAGAAGTTTTCCTCTCTCAAATCCATGACTTAAATTATATTATGTATGGCAAAACTTTGTAGTATGTCTAGCCAAAAGATGATTTTAAAAATATGAATATTTTGTGAGAAATAAAAATGCAAATAATATTTGAATCAAATTATGATTACTTCAAATGAGTAAAGATATTTAAATGTAAACAGTTGCTCATCTAGTTTCTGTGTTGGCACTAAAAATGCATAATTTATATTTGCTTCTGAATTTCAATGTTTAGTTACTATATTAAATTACTATTACATAATTTTCCATTTCCAATTTATGGTGACAAATAAAACATAGAATATAATCATGCATTTTTTGGTTTCCTTATCTATGTATTTATTTGGATTCAAATTCATAATATTTTAAAATAATCTCAAAAATATTAAATAATAGAAGTATTTATTTCATAAATACTTCTTCCATAGAACTTGTTATGGAATATGTGCATTTAACCCACTATGCAAGATGGGATTTTATTTTTTTATTAAAATGATTTAATTTAATTTTTAAATGATTTATTAAAATTTATTAAAATGATTATTTTAATACACACAGGCAGTCCTCAATTAAGAATGGGTGGCATTTAAAGAAACACAGTTGTGTGAATGTATCAACAGTACATGGAACACATTATTTCATATTAGCAATGTTATATATGAGGCTCAAATTTTCTTGTTTCACCCACCAAAGCTATTTCTCCAGTAATAAGCTTGTGCCATACTAGAGTATGTTGTGTACCTTCATATGAAAACAATCAGAATGAATTTATTCCTGTGACAAAATATATTCTTTTTTTTTTTTTAAGATTTTATTTATTTATTTGATAGACAGAGATCACAAGTAGGCAGAGAGAGAGAGAAGAGGAAGCAGGCTGTCCGCAGAGCAGAGAGCCCGATGCGGGGCTCGATCCCAGGACCCTGGGATCATGACCCGAGCCGAAGGCAGCGGCTTTAACCCACTGAGCCACCCAGGCGCCCCTATTCTTAAATTTAGTAAGAATAGTGTTAGAAACTCTGTGGGCTCATTAATCACTGACCCCCAACAGCTCTCCCCCAGACAAACCCTAAAACTCCTTTGCTGTCCCCTGTAGTCTTTGCTACATACTTGACCAGCAAGGACAGACACAGAGGTTGTGGAGAAAAATGAATAATAAAAACTAGGATATTGAATATAGGAGTAGGCTGATACCGAGGAGAGAGAGGAAAGATAAGTAGATATTGAAAATAAATCTCTTTAATTTTTCTGAGAATATTTCTTCACTTGTCTCTCTAATCACCCCCTTCCTCTTCCTCTTCACTCACATTCCAAAATTCTTTGATGACCACAATTTCCTCTACTACCATTCTTGGTTATCACTAGACTCTTGCTCATTTTAGCAACTTTATTTAATACATGTCACTGATTTTTTAATTAAAAATTTTTTTTGAAAGCTAGAGCAAATTTTTGTTTATTTTTCTATTACAATAAATAGCAAAAAGAAAATAAAAGTATTTAACCTTTGAACAACTTCTCTTTAGTCATAAAGTCTGTATGTAAAAAGTTATCATTTGTCTTTATGAAAAAATGATTTAATAAAATTTGGTTGGCCATATAGCAATTCTGGGCATCTTCTTGTGGGGAATTTGGGTAATGTCAGCTGTTCTTCACATGACCTTCATCTTTGGGAACTAGGAGGCTAGGCCAGGGTTATTATTTCTCATGGAGTTGGCTCTCATACAGGATAGAAATCCCAACTGAATGTGCACTTTTTTAGCCATTGGTCATCTTATATTAATTAACCTTCAGTTGGCTAAAGCCTGTCATTTGCGAAAGTCAATGTCAAGGGGTGGAAAATATCTTCAACAATTTGAATGGGATGAACATCAAATTCAAATTGTGAAGAGTGTAGCTACATGGATGAGTAAAATAGTGAGGCCCTTAATATATCACTGTACCTCAAACATTGTTTTGCTGGCATATGGAAGAAAAGAATTCTGAGATTCATTTAGAAGTAAAATAAATTTTTTCACCTAGTCATTCTGAAAAATTTTAAGTTTCCTAGAAGACTCTCCAAATTTTCATCTCTTATGAAATTTCTACACATTCTCCAAAGTCCATCTTATTTCCAATATAATATTCTTGGTAATATGATCACTTTTTTACTGAAATCATTAGTACATCATTTTATTTTGCCCTTAGTGGGAAGCTCTTGAAAAACTTAAAGGAAAGATATATATTGAATTGAACCTATGGTTGAGGTTGGGAAGAATTGATGGTATTGTTGAGTTCAGCTATGTCCTTATTGATTTTTGTCCTGCTGGATCAGGCTATTTTTAAAAATTTTAATATTTTTTAAATATTTTATTTATTTATTTGTCAGAGAGAGAGAGAGAGAGAGAACACAAGCAGGGGAGCAGCAGACAGAGGGAGAAGCAGGCTTCCTACTAAGCAAACAGCTTGATGTGGGACTCAATCCCAGGACCCTGGAATCATGACCTGAGCCGAAGGGAGATGCTTAACTGACTGAGCCACCCAGGCATCCCATGGAACAGGACATTTTTGATAGACGGGTGTGGTAGTCTCCAACTATTGTAATGAATTCATCTATTTTACCCTGTAGTTTGATTAATTTTTGTCATATGTAGTTTGATACTTTCTTGTTAAGTATACACAAATTAATAATTACATGTTCTTTGGTAATTGACCCTTTTATCATTATATAATGCCTTTCTTTATCCCTGATAACTTTCTTTGCTTTGAAGTCTGTGTGCCTGAAATTAATGTAGCTGGTCCTGCTTCCTTTTGATTGTTGTTAACCTGGTTTATATTTCTCCATCCATTTACTCTTTTTAAGTGCTTTTTAAAATTTAATTTAATTTTAAATTCCAGTATAGTTAATATACAGTGTTATATTCATTTCAATCTATAATACAGTGATGCAACAATTGCATAAATTTCAACCATTTACTTTTAATCTATGTGTGTGTGTTTATATTTAAAATGGCCAGAGATAGATATTTGACAAAAACATTTTGAGTTGATATGGAAAAAATACCTAATCCTATTACACTGTTTTTGTTTTTTTTTCTCTAGCTTTTAGTAGATGAAAACATATTTGGAGTAGAAGGTGGACAATAACTTTTTCCCTTCTAACAGGGGAACCAGTAACAATTTAGAAACAAATTGATTCTGAAGGGTGATGAATATTTCTGTAACTGATTGAGAGAGGAAGAAAATGGTATGAGAAAAGATCAAATTGGCAAAGGACCAGATTGTAGAGAAATTTTAGTCTAGGTTTTGGCTTAAAAAACTAGATGATTGTATATTTAGTTTTATATATAATGGTAAGCGTATGGAAGATTTTAAACAGAGTAATGAGATATCTGGCTTACTTTATGAAAGAAACATACTGGCTCCTGTTTTGAAAAGACTCTAATGAGACAACGGCCAATCTGGAAGACCAGTCTGGAAGCTTCCAATTATCTTAGCAATTTTAAATGGTAGAATGGGTTTGAGTGGTGTTAAGGAACATGACACTCATAACATTTAAAGAATGTTAAGGCAGACTTTATTTAGATGAGGCTACTGCAATGGGGTAGTAGGAGTGATGGATGGGGCTCAACTCTGAATAAAATAAGGAAAAGAAGAAAAAATGAAAATTTATAGCCAAGGAGCTGGGTGGAGTCTAGGTGGATTGAAAATTACTAAGAGGAAACATCAGGGGTAAGGAGTGATTCTGGCTACATCAACCACAAAGGATTCTTGCAGAAGCAAGCCAGAGTGATCATATATCACCTGGGGAACCTCAATTATATATAAAGGGTGATCTCATATCATTGGGGAATTCTGGTTAAGTTGACTTAGAGAATTCTTGTTAGAGTCAGCTTGTGAAGGACATGAGCCTATGCCCCTCTCAAAGATGTGGCTCAGAAAAGCCAGCCTAGAGTTTGGTCAAGAGATATCTTTGTCAGTGGTGATAAAAGAGATAGTAAGAAATAATATAAATCTCAGTGTATTTTAAAGCTGGATCCCATTGGACTTCTTCTTCTTCTTCTTTTTTTTTTAAACACTAGACTTGCTTCTTCTTCTTTTTTAATTTATTATTTATTTATTTGAGAAAGTGAGCATGAGCTGGGGGAAAAACAAAGGGGGAAGGGACAAGCAGAGTCCACACTGAGAGTGGAGCTGGATACAGGGTTTGATCCCAGGACCCTGAGATCATGACCCCAGCTGAAATCTAGAGTTGGACCTCAACTGACTGAGACTTTCAGGTGCCTCCATAGGACTTTTTGAAAGATTGGTAATAGGGTATGAAAGAGGACTTATGCTCTCAAGATTTTTGGCCTGAGTACCTGGAAGCATGTAGTTTTCATTTGCTATGTGGCTGGGTACTTAAACATATGATTATTATAATATATCTAAATACTGACATTTTATATTTAGAAAATACATTTGAAAATCAAAAATATTGATAGGAGTTTTGAATGTTAAAAGGAGGGTAAAGAAGTTAGTATATACTAATTCCTGTAGCTGATTACAAGGCCAGGTTGGGTGGTATTTTCAATTGCTTGTCTCCTTTATCTAGTCCATGTTTCCTTTGCTCTCAGGCAGCACCACAGAATACTTTATCAGGTAGGCTATTCCAAAATACCTCATGTCCATAATTTATTTTTTATTTTTGTTGTTGTTGTTGTTGTTGTTTTGTGTAAGACCAATGACCAAGCAGAGTCCTAGTTCACAAGGAGTAAACCATTTAAAAAATTTTAAATCATTTAAAAATTTATTTAAATTTAAATTCAATTAATTAACATATATTATTAGTTTCAGAGATAAAGTTCAGTGATTCACCAGTCTTATATAATACCCAGTGATCATTTCATCACATGCCCTCCTTAATGTCCATCACACAATTACCTCATCCCTCCACTTCCCTCCCCTCCAGCAACCCTCAGTTTGTTTCCTAAGAGTCTCTTATGGTTTGTCTCCTCTGATTTTCTCTTGTTTTATTTTTCCCCCTCTTACCCTATGATCCTCTGTTTTGTTTCTTAAATTCCACATATCAGTGAGATAAGTGGGATCATACAATAATTGTTTTTCTCTGACTAACTTATTTTGATTAGCATAATTCCCTCTAGTTCCATCCACAATATTGCAAATGGCAAGATTTAATTTTTTGATAGCTGACTAGTATTCCATTGCATATATATATGCCACATCTTTATTCATTCATCTGTCAATGGACATCTGGGTTCTTTCCATAGTTTGGTTATTGTGGACATTGCTGCAATAAACATTGGGGTGCAGGTGCCCCTTTGGCCCTTTGGATTACTACATTTGTGTCTTTTGGTTAAATCCCTAGTAGTGTAATTGCTGGGTCATAGAGTAGCTCTATTTTCAACTTTTTGAGGAAACTCCAGAGTGGCTGCACCAGCTTACAATTCCCACCAACAGTGTGGGAGAGGGTTCCTCTTTCTCTGCATCCTCACCAACATCTGTCATTTCCTGAGTGGTTAATTTTAGCCATTCTGACTGATGTGAGGTGGTATCTCATTGTGGTTTTGGTTTGTATTTCCCTGATGCTGAGTGATGAGCACTTTTTCATGTGTCTGTTGGCCATTTGATTTCTTCTTTGCTGAAATGTCTGTTCACGTCTTCTGCCCATTTCTTGATTGGATTATTTATTATTTGGGGGTTGAGTTTGATAAGTTCTTTGTAGATTTTTGATAGTAGCCCTTTATTTGATAAGACATTTGCAAATATCTTTTCCCATTCTCTCACTTGTCTTTTGGTTTTGTCAGCTACTTCCTTTGCTGTGCAAAACCTTTTGATCTTGATGAAGTCCCAATAGTTGATTTTTGTCTTTGTTTCCCTGGCCTTTGGAGATGTGTCTAGCATGAAGTTGCTGCAGCTAAGGTAAAAGAGGTTGCTGTCTGTGTTCTCTTTCAGGATTTTTATGGATTCCTGTCTCACATGGAGGTCTTTCATCCATTTTAAGTCTGTTTTCATGTATAGTGTTAGGAAATGGTCATTTAATTCTGCATATGCCTGCCCAATTTTCCCAACACCATTTATTGAATAGACTATCTTTTTTTCATTGGATATTCTTTTCTGCTTTGTTGAAGATGAGTTGACCATAGAGTTGAGGGTCTGTTTCTGGCCAGTTCTCTCTTCTGTTCCATTAACCCATGTGTCTGCTTTTGTGGAGCACCATACTGTCTTGATGATTATAGCTTTGTAATATAGCTTGAAGACCAGAATTGTGATGCCACTAGCTTTGGTTTTCTTTATTAATATTCCTTTGACTATTCTAGGTCTTCTATGATTCAATATAAATTTTAGGATTATTTCTTCCAGCTCTGTGGGAAAAGTTGATGGTATTTTAGTAGGGATTGCATTGAATGTATAGATTGCTCTAGGTAGCATAGACATCTTAAAAATATTTTTTCTTCCAATTCATGGAATGTTTTTCCATTTCTTTGTATCTTCCTTCATTTCCTTCATGGATGTTCTATAGTTTTCTGAATAAAGATCCTTTGCCTCTTTGGTTAGGTTTATTCCTAGGTGTCGTATGGTTTTGATGCAATTGTAAATGGGATCAACTACTTAATTTCTCTATATTCTGCCTCATTGTTAGTGTATAGAAATACAACTGATTTCTGTGCATTGATTTTGTATCCTGACACATTGCTGAATTTCTGTATGAGATCTAGTAATTTGAGGATGAAGTCTTTTGAGTTTTCCACATAAAGAATCATTTCATCTGCAAAGAGAGAAAGTTTGACTTCTTCTTTGCCAATTTAAATACCTTTTATTTCTTTTTGTTGTCTGATTGCTGAGGCTAGGACTTCTAGTCCTCTGTTAAACAGCAGTGGTGAGAGTGGACATCTTTGCCATGTTCCTGACCTTAGGGGAAAAGCTCTCTGTTTTTCTCTATTGAGAATGATATTCGCTATGGGCTTTTCATAGATGGCTTTTATGATATTGAGGTATGTCCACTCTATCCCTATACTGTGAAGAGTTTTAATCAAGAAAGGATGCTGTACTTTGTCAAATGCCTTTTTGGCATCTATTGAGAGGATCATATGGTTCTTATCCTTTTTTTTAAATTAATGTAGTGTATCACATTGATTGATATGTAGTTGTTGAACCACCCTTTCAGCCCAGAAATAAACCCCTCTTGGTTGTGTTGACTAATCCTTTTAGTGCACTGTTGGATCCTACTGGCTAGTATTTTGGTAAGAATTTTTGCCTCCATTTTCATCAGTGATGTTGGTCTGTAATTCTTTTTGACAGAGTCTTTGTCTGGTTTTTGGGATCAAGGTAATGCTGGTCTCATAGAAAGAATTTGGAAGTTTTCCTTGCATTTCTATTTTTAAAAAAGCTTCAGAAGAATAGGTATGAATTCTTCTTTCCTAAAGATTTTTTATTTATTGGACAGACAGATCACAAGCAAGCAGAGAGAGATGAGGAAGCAGGCTCCCCGCCGAGCAGAGACCCTGAAGTGGGGCTCAATCCCAGGACCCTGGGATCATGACCTGAGCTGAAGGCAGAGGCTTTAACCCACTGAGCCACCCAGGTGCCCCAGTATGAATTCTTCTTTAAATGTTTGGTAGAATTTCCTTGGGAAGCCATCTAACCCTATGCTCTTGTTTGTTGGGAGATTTTTGACTACTGCTTCAATTTCCTTACAGTTATGGGTCTGTTCAGGTTTTCTATTTCTTCCTGCTTCAGTTTTGGTAGTTTGTAGGTGTCTAGGAATGCATCTTTTTTTTTTTTTTTTTCAGATTACCTAATTTGGTGGCATTTAGTTGCTCATGATATGTTCTTGTAATTGTTTGTATTTCTTTAGTGTTTGTTGTTATCTCTCCTCTTTCATTTATGATTTTATGTATTTGGATCCTTTGTCTTTTATTTTTCATAGGACTGGTCAGGGGTTTATTGATCTTATTAATTTTTTTTTTTTTTTTTTTGAACCAGCTCCTAGTTTCTTTGATCTGTTCTATTGTTCTTTGGTTTCTACTGCATTGATTTCTGCTCTAATCTTTATTTTTTCTCTTTTCTTGCTGGGTTTAGGCTTTATTTGCTGTGTCATTTTGCTCCTTTAGGTGTAAAGTTAGGTTGTATATTTGAGACCGTTCTTGTTTCTTGAGAAAGTCTTGTATTGCTATATACTTCCCTCTTAGGACTGCTTTTCTGCATCCCAAAGGTTTTGAATAGTTGGGTTTTCATTTTCATTTGTTTCCATGAATTTTTTTTAATTCTTCTTTAATTTCCAGATTGACCTATGCATTCTTTAGTAGGACTCTCTTTAGCCTCCAGGTATTCGAGTTCTTTCCAAATTTCCTTTTGTGATTGAATTCAAGTTTCAAAGCATTGTGATTTAAAAATATGCAGGAATTGGGGGGCCTGGGTGGCTCAGTGGATTAAAGCCTCTGCCTTTGGCTCAGGTCATGATCCCAGGGTCCTGGGATTGAGCCCTGGGCCCTCTGCTTGGCGAGGAGCCTGCTTCCTTTCCTCTCTCTCTGCCTGCCTCTCTGGCTACTTTTGATCTCTGTCTGTCAAATAAATAAATAAAATCTTTTTAAAAATATGGAGGAATTAGATTAGATTAGATTGGGGAATGTTCCATATGCATTTGGTAAGAATGTGTTTTTGTTGCTTTAGGATGGAATGCTCTGAATATATCTGTGAAGTCCATTTGCTATTGTTTTTAAGATAAGCCTTGCAAGTTGTTGTCACCGTTGGAATATTAGGCATGTTTTTTTATATTAATTCCATATACTCTAGGGCAATTACTTCTGAAAGAGGGAGTACATGTTAAGATTGGTGAATTCAGGGATGCCTGGGTGGCTCAGCTGGTTAAGCGGCTGCCTTCGGCTCAGGTCATGATCCCGGCGTCCTGGGATCGAGTCCCACATAGGGCTCCTTGCTCAGCAGGGAGCCTGCTTCTCCCTCTGCCTCTGCCTCTGCCTGTGCTTGCTTGCTCTCTCTCCCTCTCTCTCTGTCAAATAAATAAATAAAATCTTTAAAAAAAAAAAAGAAAAGAAAAGATTGGTGAATTCACCTTGTGAATTCGCCTGGTAAATTTAACTTTAATAATCATTTTGGTCATAAGTACTATTGTTGGTTATATTGTGATATTAAATAACACATTTAATAAATTTCCTTAAGATAATGGCCACCTAAAATATAGCATGTGTAATGGTGATTTCCAATTAATAATCTCTCTTCTCCATGATGGAAACATTTAATGTAAAAAAAAAAAAAATCACCATACTATTTGATTGTCTGGGGGGGTGATGACCCATAGGATTGGTTCATAGCACTGGCAAATTATACTTCTACTAATGTTCTTAATCAGGTCAGCCTTGATAAGGGGAACTCAGTGTTGGGCTATGTACAGCGTTTATCTCTGCTACCACTATTACTTGGTTCATGAGTCCTTTGTGGGAGAATTAAGTGTGGCAGTGTAAAAGGCTAGTTGACATCTTCAGGCTTTTCTATAGTCGAAGGCTTTTTTGAATATTCATACAGGACAAAGATAGCATACTCTTCGAATATATGAAGCTGAATACTTATGTTGCTTTTTCCCAAAGTTAATCATTAGAACTCTAATATTAATTATCCTTGCAAACTCAGTTAAAATAGAGTCAAACTATTCACCCCAGATAGTAGATATCCTTACTTCTAGCCATCTATCACCCCTTCTAATAGATGTAGTACTGAGATATATCATTAACATTTTCATTCAGGAGTTTCTCACCAAAATATTGTATGATTTGCTAGTGCTAGAAAAATTTAAAGGTCTGTATTTAAAATAAGCATAATATTTAAAAATTTCTATTCACAGTGAATGGAACAAATGTAGCCTTAATATTATATCTGTTGTCTCAAATGATCCATTATTAGAGATGAGTATGATACTCATTGGAGAAGGCTGAGAACTTTACTTCCTCCAGATCCCATGCAAGTAGAGGCTTTCAGGTTTTGCAATATACATTTGTGAATAGCACACTCAGGTGTTATCTATGTTGCCTCCAAGTTATTAAAATATGCAATTGGTATGATATATCTTTTGCAATAATAAAAGATGCTAAGGGCAGCACTTGGTACTTTACCTTGGAGATTTATTACAATATAAACCAAAATTACTAGACCTCCAAGACCATCAAAATTGGGTGACTTATATTTTTTTGATATTTTTTTAACTCATGATGTGAGATATTTGATATCATTGAAAGTATCTCTTGATTCTAGCTTTCCATTTCTAGCAGAATGTTCACACCGTGTAATTGACAGTATAACATCCTATGGTATGGTAAGATGGTCAAGATCCTTGTGAACTAAACTGTAGCCCAAGTCAGAGAGTTGACATTATGGACCAAGTGTGTGCTTATATTATTGGCAGGTGAAAATACACATTTCTGATAATCTCTGCTTATGAGATAGGTAGACAAAGACATTCTAGATAATAGCTACATTCCAGTCAATGGCTGTGTTGATTTCCTTAGAAAAAGTAGACATCTGAATTAATAAGTGAAATTGAATTAAGCTTATAATAAGCTTAATATAGTTTAAAAAATTATCTCCTCTGTTTCTTTAGGCAAACAGAAAAGTTACATATAGGGATGAGTAGGAATCACCATCTTCCCTTAGTCTCCTAAAACTCAATAAAAGTAATGTTTATGAAGACTCTAGGAATATGTTATTGCTTTTGGCTCACTACTTGAAAAAAAGAATGAAGTTCCAGTGGGTTTCATTAGGCAGTTCCTAACATAAATGCTGCTTTATGTGGGTAACTATTTCTATCATAAATTCAGAAGCTAGGGATTTAAGAGCCCACCATACCAATTATGTGTCAGGTGGAACTCTCATTTTCTCTTATCAGTACAAAAGTGTTATCCTGGATCATGAATATTAACTTAGAACCAGTATCCAGTCCAATCAATTTCCTAAATTTTGGTTATTTCCCTTCCAGCAGTGATTATTAATCCTAGTGAATGTTGCAGGGGAATTTCTGTGGTGATAGCAGAAATATTTATAGTACATATTTGAATGTTATTTTTAAAGATTTCCTATGATTATCTTATTTCTAGATATTCTAAGTTTGCTCAGGTATAGAAACTGAAAGTAAATTTGGAAGTAATTCTTAATGTCAGTGCTCTGTTTGCCAAACCTAGCATAATTTTTGGTTATTAATAACAAGACAGAATCTATTTGGCAAAATATCAATCTCAGTCCTATAGACTCCATGATAAATTAGCACCTTTCTCTTTGATAATTCTTGCGTATTAATAAGTCTGATGATTTCTCTTATCTCATTTCTGGACCATCCACTTTATATCTGGGAATATATTTCCAGTTTTATGCCCATCAACAAGTCATCTCCATGAAAAGTGCCATTTCTGGTCCCTTTTCATAGATGCATGTACTCTCCTCATTAAAGGTGTTCTGATTTAGTGAGGGAGATGTTTTCTGGGCCTTCTTAGTTTGGTGAATAGTTTAGGATTTTACACATGACAAATGCATCTTTAATTCCTTTCCTTCCTTTATCTGCATATTCAGAGGAATTTTTAGATTGTCCCTTATGTTAGTGTAAATGATCTTTCAATCAAAATTTCAGTAACTATCAGAAAAAGTATTGGTCTATGCAAGCCATATATATATATATATATATATATATATATGCATATATACTAACATATCTGTGTGTATATATATACACACACACTGTACATGTATGTGTGTGTGTAATAGAGCTATTGAGTATATGGAAAATGGGAAGAATTGAATCTCTTTGGAAGAAACTGCTTTGGTCAAGTGATTTTATGATTTTTGAGTAGGACAGGAATAGTCACATCAGACAGAGGTTGGAAGTGGAGGTTGGAGTCTGGATATTTGGTGTGTTTTAAGGCATCCAAATCTCTCAATAGGTCCTTATGCCTACATCCAGTGTTTTATTCTTTTCCTATCAAAGCTCTGTCACATTTGCTGCATTGTCAGATTGTTAATTCAACCTACATAAATTGAAAACCCTTAGGATCGAGTTTTAGTTTGGTTTTCATCTATCTCAGCCCAGAGGCAAAAAGAAATGAGAGATAGTGAAAATCTTTGGTTGTCTGTCTGAGTTTTGAGCTGAGAATTTATAACCTTGAGCTTGTTACACATTTTCTTTAAGCTATTCAGCAAAATTAAAAGCAACCAGCCCACCCTAGAGCCTTGAATTCCTCATACTGTTAATTCTGTTCTTTTTGAGAGGTAACTCAATTTCTCAAAGCTTTGTCATTAATAGACACTTTATTCTAGGTGACCACAGGTAATAATTTAATTAGCTGTGTTTTACTGAATGTCATGGACTGCCAGAATCCCATGTCTTAATCCAACTTGAATGTTCTCTGCCTTTAGTCACAAACCATATAACAAATATTACTTTCTTATGCTGTTCTTAAAGTTTTTTTCCTACAGCTAATCCACTTACCAATTTATGTATCAGTCAATGATCTTAACTATAAATAATCAAAGCTTATTTTGTGTTATTAAATAAGTGACTCATTAAATATTGAGTTACTTAAAATATTGTTGAGGACCAAGGACCTATAGTCTAAGCTAAGATTCTAGAAATAGTATCTCCAGAAATGAAATGATCCAAGATTTCAATTATATTGCAATTTCTGACACCTCTGTCAGAAAATTGGTCCAGTGACCACTTAAGCTGTAAACTGTCTTTGGTGAGACAGAGAGAGGGAGAGAGAGAGAGAGAGAGAGAGAGAAATGATTCCCAAAGAAATAGTTTAAATCCTTGAGAACAAAAATGATTGAAAAATGTTCAGTACACTGAAAACCCTTATTTATTGTTCAAATTAAGTCTAAAACCTTTAAACAGTTGCTTATGAGCTCTTTATATGTTTGTTGACCTTTTTGGAATTTTCAAACTTAGATTGATTGAGTGGGAAACAGACTTCTATACTGGAGAATAGCTCTTGCTAGACTGCATGTATGGACGCTATGGTTACTATGATTTGCATATCTAGGTTCAAGGCTAGCAAATGAGTAAGGGTTAGAAGGAGTGAATTACTTTTGATACATAGATCTTAATTTAATCCTTATTTTCACCTCTACTCCATGTTTTTACTCAGTATCTAGGATTCCTTCCTTCCTCTCTCCTTCCCTCCCTCCCTCCATCTTTCTTCCTTCCTTCCTTTCTTTCTTTCTTTTTCTTTTAACTCCAGTATAGTTAACATACGATGTTGTATTAGTTTTAGGTGTACAATATAGTGATTCAGCAATTCTGTACAGTACTTGTGCTCATCATGATAAGTGACTTTTAATTCCCTTCACTTATTTCACATGTCCCCACCCACCTCCCCTCTGGTAACCAACAGTTTGTTCTCTATAGCTAAGAGTCTGTTTCTTGGTTTCTCTCTCTTTTTTTCTTCCTCTTGGCTTGTTTATTTCTTAAATTCTAAACATGAGTGAAATCATACAGTTCTTTGTCTTTCTTTGTCTGACTTATTTCACCTAGCATTATACTCTTCAGCTCCATCTATGTAGTTGCAAATGGCAAGAATTCATTCTTCTTTTTAATGGCTAAATAATATTCCATTATATGTATCACTTCTTTATCCATCCATCAGTGGGCATGGCACTTGGGCTGCTTCCATAATTTTGCTATTACAAATAATGTTGTAGTAAACATAGGGGTGTATGTATCCCTTTGAATTTATTTATTTATTTATTTATTTATTTATTTATTTGTATTTTGGAGCTAGTGCCCAGTAGTGTGATTACCGGATTATAGTACTTTGGATTTCTAAAACCTAAATATGTCTTTGGATCTGTAAACCTCAAAGGCTCTCTTCTAAGTCTCTCTCTCGATACTTGATTTTGGTAGGATTCTTTCTTACCATAACTATAGTAGGGAGGCTTGTGTGTGTCACTCTGTTATCTTAACTCAAGGGAAAGAAGGTAGAGTTAAGTATCTAAAATGCAGTTGCAAGATTTTTAAATCAATTTAACAAGCAAGAGAAGCACAATACCAAAAAACAAACTGATCCTGGGGAGTTATATTATTACTCTATATTCTCAGTTTTCATGTCTTATTATCAGCACTTCTTACTTTACTTTTAACCTTTAAAATCGTCACAATTATTAACCAAATGAATATTCCTGTGACTAATTTTTTTTTTGAGAAAATATGTTGTTGTCATTGTTTTATGCTACTCTTAGAACACTAAATTTGACCTCAGTTGACCGTGGAATCAAATTGGATTGCCTGATATTTAACATGAAAGAGAAACCAAATTAACCTAGGTCAATAAACATCTGGACTATGGTTGGCTATCCACAATCAGTTTGCCATTTTTAGCATTACCAGTAATGTTGATAAGATTTTAAAAATCTTATGATTTTTCCTTATATAATTTATCATGAATTTGTTCAAATAATAATCTAAAAACACTTAGATTTGCAAAGATTGATTTTTTAAATTGAAATTCATCTGTCTCTTCCTACCCATTTTCTAAACTTCACCAAAACAGTGAATTTTTTCTTAATTTGATATGTTAAACTGTCCAGCAGTTTCAGAGGTCTTTATGACAGTTGCCCTTTAAAAATAATAATTTTACATCACATATTGAGGAGCCACCTAATCTATGTAAAGATGAATATATGTATTATATTAATTTATCTGTCCTCTGAGTTACATAAATATGCAAAATTATATTTGCATATTTATATTGATACTCACTTTTTTCATTTATGCCTCTCGAAGCTAGCAATAAATGATTTTTTAATGTTAAAAATATCATACCATCACAGTACATATCATAGTATATCTGATTTTCTTCTAAATTATTATTTATTGTTATTACAAAATATTTTCTGATTAAGAAGTATTCCAGCTGGAGAGATTTTACTAATTAATATTTTAATCTTTATACATGCACGTTTCAGCTTTAGAAAATATTGAAATCATCAGTGAATTCTACAATTTCCTAACAGAGTGAAATTTATTAGTGAAAACTGTGCTTCCTCTGAACAAATGAATTCCTTATAGCAATAAATTACTTGTATGATTCTATTTAGTTATGATTTTTTTTTCCAGAGACTGAGCTAGGTGAAGAATGTATACAGAAAGGTACCTCTGTTTCACCCTTGAAAGTGAGTTCTAGTGATATGTTTAGTATTTCCTAGACAAAACTAATTTTTCTATCAGATGGACTGGTTTCATCATTTTCATTTGGCTTGAGGCATGGTATAGATGAGCTGCACTGAGGACCTTTAGTACAATGATTCTACTAACCTCACTTTACAAGACTTTTCAATCACAGAAGATATCTAAGTGTATATTATCATTGGCACACACTCTAGAGCATTTGATAAAGAAGATCCCCTCATTTTCCTTGGACTATTACTACTATCCTTTTTCAGAGATCACACTTTTTTCCTACCCTCTTGCCATCAGGTCATTTTTACTCACTTACCTTTCCAGATTATGATCTTTTTCACAGAGTCTCTTAAATATTAGTATACATCAGTATTCTATCTTTAACACCTTTGTCTTTCTATTTTCCCCTGGATGAGTGTTCATATACACCAGCATAGTTTATATTACAACCTTGGAGCTGACAGTTTTTAAATACTTACTGCAACCTCAGTCTTTGTTCTTTTCTGAAGGGGTTATTCAGTGACCGACTGAATGTGTTCACTGTGATATTCAAGAAGCATCACAACTCAGTACGTTAAAAATTGAACTCTGGAGGGACACCTGAGTGGCTCATTTGGTTAAGCATGCCTGCCTTCAGCTCAGGTCATGATCCCAGGGTCCTAGAATTGAGTTCCGACATCAGGTTCCTTGCTCAGTGGGGCGTCTGCTTCTCCCTCTGCCTGCTGCTACCACTGCTTATGCTCTTTTCTCTTCCCCAATCTGGCAAATAGGTAAATAAAGTCTTAAAACAATAATAACAACAAAAAACTGAACTCTGGATACCCCTTGTTACTGTCTGATTCTATGAACTTCTTGGGACAGAGATTTCTATGTTGTTAGACAATGCTGTTGAAATTATCCAGACTTTCTCTCTAATCCTCTTAAAGGCTTATACTGGTTTATTTGGGCTCTGTGGTGGATGTGGGAATGGTATGGCTTCTGGAGAATGGATTAATACGAGATCATACAGAGCCAGTAAAGACAAATATAAACCAGGGAAAGAGTAAGCACAAACCAGTTACACAACTGATTTTACATGTTCTTACTTTTCACTTCCTCTGTTTTCTCTACTAGATGCCAGGTAAATATATATATTTACCAAGGATGTTTCAGGAAAAATAAGAGGGAAGAGGCTTAGGGCCAGTGTTTTCAGCTCTGTACTATGACTGAGAAAATGATAATATAAGTAAATTCCTTTTTTAAATTTAGAGTTGCTAAATATTCACAATTTTGCTAATATAAATTAAAAATTATAATTATAAATATAAATTTTTGATAATATAAGTAAATTCCTTTTTTAAATTTAGAGTTGCTAAATATTCACAATTTTGCTATATATATAAATATAAATATAAAAAGCGAATTAAGTTAATTGGGCCCATCCTCTTATGGACAAAAAAGTGGATATAATATTAATAAAATATCTTGATGAATTGTAGAACTAACAAGGAATTTTAAAAGTACAGGTCAAAGTTCAGGAAAATATAAAAACATAATGTGGCTTTATGTTAGCTTTTATATAGATATGTCTCTTATTTTAGATGACACTGCAGAGAGGAATAAGTGAGTAGAAGTTTTGAAAGATTTATAGGTCTAAAAAGGGCTAAAAATTAGAGTTTATTAAACAAAAGAAAGGCATATGATAAGTTCCAGTATTTTGGATGCAAAAGCTCAAAGACCTTTGGTACAGGATTAATGGTAAGCCAGGAATGACTATCCTTCAGAGGAAGTGAAATCAAGAATCAAATCATTCCCTACCCTATTTAAAATATGGCTGGGACAATTATTGCTTCATTTCTTAACCATCTAGAAACACACATAAAACATTTATGGAATAATATGAGTACACTTGAAGTCACAAATTTTCTCCAGTATTTTTCACAATTATCATTATGTAACACACCATTATATAAGAAAAAAAAAATCCTTGCTAATGGGACTCTAGTTCTTTGAATTGTAAGAAATAAACTATAAAATATGTATGTTTGTTGTTGAACTGAATAAAATTTGAAATATTCAGCCAATATTTAGAAACTACAAGACAGAATCAGAGAGTAAATCTTAAATTTAAAAATAAAATGATAATATAGTTTCAAAATAAATGAAATTAAGAGTAGCAATCCTTAACAAACCTGGATTAACAGCAGATGATATAAAACTGAAAAGATAATGAAATTAATTCTAATTTTTCACAAGTGGAGCTCTAAAAGGATAAAGGGAAGAATATAACACAGAAACAAAAGTGATTGCTGAGAATTTTGAAAGATAAAGTCTTTCTGCTGTCATTTTATAGGCACTATGAACTTACAGAAGGAATACTAGAAAGATAATAACTCAGAATCTTGTGACAAGACTATTGACATACATAGTCTAATAGAGAAATCTCAAAACAATGAGAATAATAGATTACCTCCATGTAGATATGTCTAACATGTGACTTTTCAATAGAAACAGTGAGAGCCAAATGACCATGGGATAATTTTAAAATGCTAAAAAAAAAGACTGTCAATCTAGAATTCTGCATCCAGGGAATAAACATGAAATAGAGTTTCAAACACACACAGAGATAACATGACTGAACTGAGAGAGCATTGAAAGGCTTTCTTTAGGCAGAGAGAAAATGATCACAGATGGAAGCTCAAAGATACAGACTAAAGAATAGAACTTTAAATCTGTAAGTAAATATAAATGAATATTTACTACTCAATACATTAATAATGTGCTATGGAGTATTATACATAAATAAAATTTAATATGCAAAATTGTTAAAGACAGTTATGCTAGCAAATAATAGCCACAGAATCTGATCAAGCTATGTAAATTTTTGACAAATTAGACTTTAAGAGAAAAAAATATGAGTTGTCTGAATATGTATTCAGTAGTGTGAGTATATGCACATACAGGAGTAATTGGCTATTTTAACACATCTTTCTCAAAATGAATAGAACAAACAGCATAAAAAATCTATAAGGATATACTTGATTTGAAAAGCAATATTAAGAAAATCATCATAATTGAGACTTAGGGGACACTATATCCAAAACCTGCAGATTACACATTATCTTCAACCACACATGAAACATTTATGCAGATTAACCCTATGTTGAGACATAAAACAAGTTTCAAAAAAAAAAAAAAACAAAAACAAACCCAAAGGACTGGGGTACCTGGGTGGCTCTGTTGGTTAAATGTCTGACTCTTGTTTTTGGCTCAGGTCATGACCTCAGTGTTGTGAGATTCAACCCGGTGTCGGGCTCCATGCTACTCATGGAGCCTACTTAAGATTCTCTTTTTCTGGGGAACTGTTCTAACACTGTTGGTGGGAATGCAAGCTGGTGCAGCCACTCTGGGAAACAGTATGGAGGTTCCTCAAAAAGCTGAAAATAGAGCTACCCTATGACCCAGCAATCACACTATTGGGTATTTACCCTGAAGATACAAATGTAGTGATCCAAAGGGGCATGTGCACCTGAATGTTTATAGCAGCAATGTCCACAATAGCCAAACTATGGAAAGAACCTAGATGTCCATCAACAGATGAATGGATAAAGAAGATGTGGTATATATATACAATGGAATACTATGCAGCCACCAAAAGAAATGAAATCTTGCCATTTGCGACGGCATGGATGGAACTAGAGGGTATTATGCTGAGCGAAATAAGTTAATCAGAGAAAGACATTTATCATATGATCTCCCTGATATGAGGAAGTTGAGAGGCAAGGTTAGAGGTTTGGATGGCAGGGAAGGAAAAAATGAAACAAGATGGGATCAGGAAGGACAAAACATAAGAGACTCTTAATCTCACAAAACAAACAGAGGATTGCCGGAGGGTCAGGGGGTAGGGATAGGGTAGCTGGGTTATGGACATTGGGGAGGGTATGTGCTATGGTGAGTGCTGTGATATGTGTAAGCCTGATGATTCATAGACCTGTACCCCTAGGGCATATAATACATTATATGTTAATTATTAAAAAAAAAAGATTCTCTCTTTCCCTCTGCCCATCTTCCCCAGCTTGGCTCTCAATCCCTCTCTTATACACACACACACACACACACACACACACACACGAAAATAGAAAGAAAAAAAAACCTAGTGACTGAAGTCATGTAAAGAACATTTTCTGACCACTATAGAATTAAGATAGAAATAATTAACTAAAAAGAAAAATAGAAGATTCCAATGCCCTTCAAAAATAACAAATATACACATGAATATCACAAAGATAAAAGAAAAAATCACAATGGAAATTAAAAAATACAATGAACTGAATGAGAAGGAAAATAGTTCACATTTGTGGAATTTAAAGACAGTTTCAGATGGGAATTCTTGGGCTTAATTGAATATATTAGAAAACTGTAAGATGAAAATAAATGAGAAGATGCCTTCTTTAAAGAAGTTTTTAAGATGAAAGAAACTTAAATTCAGAAGAAAGAAAACACAAAGAAAGCCATGGAAAAATGTATGAATTGCAAGAACAACTAAAAATATGAAAAATATTGAAATAAAAATTCAGTGGTTAAAGTACCTAAAATAGCTGGTAAAAAGCTGGCAAGCTCATCAAGTAAAAAAAAATAATGCAGGTACACACAACCAACATTAAATATTTTTTAAAAAGTGATATTACCAGCAATCTTAAGGCCAACAAAAGTGCATATTATATTTTTTAAAATACCTTGAAGCCTTAAATGAAGTGAAAAATTCTTAGTGGAATAAACTACCCAAAGCTGACACAAGAAAACAGTGAATTATCCTATAAACTGAATCAATCAATTAGTTGTAAAATACTTTCCCACAGGAAAAAACATCAGTTCATTATGGCTTTGTTGTTGAAGTTGCATTTAAGAAGAAACATTTAAGAATAAAGAGAGTTAAGAGAGATTTCTTCCTGCCTCATGGCCTTAAATATCATCTTTTTGTTGACTTCAGATGAACTGAAACAACTATTCTCCTTGAGTCTACTTCCTGGAATCTACTCTTGATGAAGATGTTGGAAAGATTGTTGAAATGACAATAAAGGATTTAGAATATTACATGAACTTAGTTGATAGAGTAGCAGCAGGGGTGGAAAGGATTGACTGTCAAGTATGAAAAAAGTTCTATGGAATAAAACACTATCAAATGTCTTTGAATGCTATAGAGAAATAATTTATGAAAGGAAGTGTGAATAGATGTAGCTGGCTTTATTGTTGTCTTACGTTAGGAAATTGCCACAGCAATTTCAACCTTCAGCAAGCACCACCCTGAACACCCAGCAGCATAGAGACAAGACCCTCCACCAGCAAAAAGATTATGATTTATGACAGTTCAGATGATAATCAGCATTTTTAACCAGAAAGCATTTTTAAATTAAGTACACACAATTTTTTAGACATAATGCTACTGCATACTTAATAGACTGAAGCATAGTGTAAACAACTTTTATAGGCACTGGGAAACCAAAAAAATTTGTTTGACTTGCTTTGCTATGATATTTGCTTTACTTCAGTGATCCAGAGCCAAACTCAAAATATCTCTGAAGCATGCATGTGTTTTTTATATTAGCTATTGTTTTAGCTCCATATCCTAATGTAGAACTCTATTTCATGCTACCATTCCCTTTGGAGATAAATGTCATTTTTTAAAGGATTTATTTATTTATTTTAGAGAGAGAGCATATCATGTTGTGGGGGGGGGCGCAGAGGGAGAGGGAAAGAAGCAGACTCCTCATTGAGCTTTTTAGTCCCATGAGACAATCTACAAAAACACCTGCAATTACATTCTGATTGTTTTTTTTTGTTTGTTTGTTTTTTTTATGTATTAGAGAGAGAGAGAGCTCAGGCAGATAGAGTGGTAGGCAGAGGCAGAGGGAGAAGCAGGCTTGCCGCCGAGCAAGGAGCCCGATGTGGGACTCGAACCCAGGACGCTGGGATCACGACCCGAGCCAGAGGCAGCCGCCCAACCAACTGAGCCACCCAGGTGTCCCTACATTCTGATTGTTAATGGCCCATAGTTACAGCTCGTATAATGTTTGTTTAAAAAAAAAAATTATTCCCCCCAAATTGATTTATAAGGCTATATTTGTGCAATCCTTGAAGTTATGCTGCATGATTCATTGTTATCTGAGTGAATGCATAGAAAATTTTTGGCTAGCACTCTGTTTATTCTATTACCTTGCTGTTTAGTGTCAACTTGTCTTTTTATCAGTAGAATTGTGCTGAACATTCCTTTTCTAGTATTTGTTTGACCAAGGCAACTTGATTTTCCATGATTTTCATTAGAAATTGTCTTATAATTACAAGATCACATATAGTTTAGGATATTTAATTTCTAGGGCCTACTTTAAGTGCCTAATTAGTAATGAATTCTGATGTGATGGCAAGAAAATATTGGTTAAAAAATTGTTTTATTTAGGTGTCTATGCAAATATTATTGATTATGGCAGTGCAAAATTATTTCTAAGAATGTGAAGGAATACAAAATTTTCTAAATCCTATGCTGAAAAAACAAACAATAAAAATAGATAAGGATAATGAACAGGAGAGCTCTTTAACAGATGTCTAAACTCAGTCATAATACAGGAGAATCAAACAAAATAAAACAGAGTATACAGTTTCACACCTTAGTTCAGTCTTTCTATAGGTGAAAAAGATAGTCAAACTTTAAAAGTGTTTGTACAGGGGCGCCTGGGTGGCTCAGTGGGTTAAGCCGCTGCCTTCGGCTCGGGTCATGATCTCAGGGTCCTGGGATCGAGTCCCACATCTGGCTCTTTGCTCAGGGGGAGCCTTCTTCCCTCTCTCTCTGCCAACTTGTGATCTCTCTCTGTCAGAATAAACTGGATGAATAAAATCTTAAAAAAAAAAAAAAGTGTTTATACAACATGACTGCAAACAATACTAACCATGGTGGTGGTGTACAAGTGTGCACACGCCTATGTGAGTGAGTGTGTGTATATTTATAACCTATTAATAATGAACAAATTGTTGATTTTGTTTATGCTCCTTAAGGTCAGTGTATATGATTTTTCTATTTTTGTATAGAATTGCTCTTTTACTCTTTATACTGTTTCCTTTTCTATTTTTACTCTTAAAAAATTGTTTCATAAATTGTTTTTGTAGTCCTTGTTATTATGCACGGTTCATTGCTATCTGAATGAGTACATGAGGAAATTCCTGACTACATTTAAAAAGCGTATGTGTCAGGGCACTTGGGTGGCTCAGTGGGTTGAGCCTCTGCCTTCGGTTTGGGTCATGGTCTCAGGGTCTTGGGATCGGGTCCTGCATCAGGCTCTTTGCTCGGCAGGGAGCTTGCTTCCCCCTCTCTCTGCCTGCCTGCCTCCCTGCCTACTTGTGATCTCTCTCTCTGTGTCAAAAAAAAAAATAAAATCGTAAAAAAAAAGCATATGTGTCATAATAGAGCTTGGTTGAGAATAATGACTAAAGAAATTATTTATGGAAATTATTTATGGATATTCATCCATATTATGGATGAATTATTTATTATATTTAAAACTTATGTTTAATTGTTATGTATAATTTGGGAGACTTGAAATATGGGATATTTTCTCCACTTGTTCCCAAGAGTTGGTGGGGCATTTTAGACCCTATGCTATGTTTACTAGTACAAAATATGAACAGATTCTTAGAAAATATTGACAGATACCTGTAGTGACAAGTAATATACTTAGGCTCCTAGTAAGTCATAATAAGGAAATTTAAATGGAAAGACCTAGAGCAGATGATGAGTAATATTGATCTTTCAATAAAAAGTATGTTAATATGAAATAGTCAACCTCATTATAAGTACATATATATAAATGCTTATAATGGGGTTAGGAAAACTTCACCAGCTCAGATGTGAAGAATAGGTTCTCTAATAGCATATCATTTCTAATCATAAAGTTTTCAGGGATGAAATGTAAATGACCATAACTGAATTATAGAGGATGATATAATATATGATTTGGGTATTTAATAAATAACAATACATTTTTCATGGCAATTTGACATATATGATATGACATATCTCAATTAAGACTCTTTTTTACTCCAGGTACTGGAAGATTCATCCTATTTTGAGTTAATGGGTTCATAATCTCTTACTTTGGGGGGATAAGCCTATATTGAAAATAAAAACACTTTTTTAATTATCTATTACAATGACCTAACACTTCAAAATTCTCCTTTTGAATACCAACAGAATATTTAAATATGTTCTGGAGATATGGCAATATTGAAGTTGTCAAGAAAGATCTGTCTCAAAGTGTTTTGGTGTAATTTTCCTTTATTACTATAATTTTCTTTAAAAGGCAACTTGAGAAGGTTTCCCTAATTGTTACTACTAAATACTAATAGTGAACACACTTCATAAAGTGGTTACTTAGTGTTTGTTATTTAGAGCACATAAACAACTATTTTATTATTTTTTAGAATCCCTTATTAAAAAATGTTCTGGGAGGGGTGCCTGGGTGGCTCAACTGGTTAATTAGTTAATTTGTTATTTAACAAAATATGGAAATATAATTCTTGTTTCAAGAAACAGTTTATTTAGTGACTAGCCCAAAAGTTTGTCTCAATTATTTTCCATTTAAGTATAAAAGAAAGGACTAAACATAGCAAGCAATTTTATCAATTAAGAAGTAATTTATGTTTATTATTTAATTGATAACTTTTTTCTCTTGAAATGATTCATTGCTTTTTGTATTATCTTATAAATTAAAAATTTGATAGAAATTTTATTTTTGAATTTTGTCACTGATCTGTTAGAGCTTAAATAATACACTATAGCTTGTTTCCTTATGGTACGGCTTCTCACTTTATTCACTTTTTTCCAAATTAAATAATAAATTGTTCAAAACACATTCAAATATATTAGACTGCTATTATGCTATTTAAGCTATTTAGCATGCATTTATTCATTTGCATAATGAAGATAAATGTGTGTTTGACTTGAATTTCAACTTCAAATTGTGTGTCTGTATTAGAGTTGATCCCAAGTATGAAATTTTCTTTTTTTTCAACTAAGAATTCTGTTAGATTTAATAGACATTTGCTGGGTATTAAGATGAAATTATTACTTAAACCATTTGATCTGCCAGGTGTTAATAGGCAAACACTAAACATACTTGTGTGCCTTCCAATTCTCCTTTGTTTATTTTCTTCATCTCTATCAGCTGTAGATATAATTAAGGGAAAGCTTTGCAAAAATTTTTTTACACAATTATAGTGAGTTTTAGCAAATTGTTCTTTAAAAAGATATATTTATATATGGACACACATATTTATATAAATATTTATACATATATGTATATACTTGCATACATACATATTATCTGAATTTGGATAATTATATTTTGTTGTCAGTTTTCAGTATAAATAAGAGTGTTTTTTAATTGCTTAAATGCTACTGAAACTAGCCTATCATATCTTTGTTTAATATATTTCATCTTCAATAGCAATGTGGAATTATTTCTTATGAGAAAGGAGAAACTGCCTGAAAAACAAAACTGTTCTCCTCTGTTTATACATATCATGCCATAAAATTTTAATAAAGTCTGGCTAGGTTTTTAGTCACTAATAATGTTTTGATATAAACAGGCTAAATACTAACTCTAAGTTAACAACATGCTACCTAGGCCAACAACCAAACCACAGCTCTCTTTTAACATGAATTGGTTTTGTACATATGCATCTACCATGATGAAATAAAGAGGAATTTTGCCTATAATAGAAAAGAAGAGATTCTTTTGTGTATTTAATTTGATTTTTAAAAAGATTGAGGTATAACTGACATATAACATTATATTAGTTTAAGGCATACAACATAATGATTTGACATATGTACATACTGCAAAGTGATAACCACAAAATGTTTAGTTAACATCCATCATCTTACATAGTTAAAATTGTTTTTCTTGTGATGAATAATTTTATGATCTACTCTCTTAGCAACTTTTAATATGCAGTATAGTGTTGTTAACTATGGTCAGTATTCTGTGCCTTACATCCCCATGAGTATTTTATAACAAAGTTTGTACCTTTTGACTCCCTTTACTCATTTCTTCTATCTTCTTACTCCTGCCTCTGTTTCCTATATTTGAGATTAGTTCTGGTTTTCATTTATGCTTTTGGTTTTTAGATTCCACATATGAATGAGATCATGTGGTATTTGTATTTCTACCACATATCTTTCTCCACACCTCTGGGATTCCAATTACACATATGTCAGTCCATTGGAAATTGCACCACAGCCCTTGACTGCTGTGTTTTGTTTAGGTCTCATTTTCTTCTCCCCTCAAATCCTTTATTTTTTTATCTTTTTTTTGTTCAGTTATTCTCAGTTTGGAAAATTTCTGTTGACTATCTTCAAGTTCACTGATTATTTCTTCACTTACGTCCAATCTACTGATGAATCTAACAAAGGCATTCACCTTGTTACCATATTTTTCATTTTTTATAGACTTGAAAAGTTATATGTAAGAAGACTATATGAAATTCACATTTAGATATAATATGCTTTTCTTATTTAACAAAATATGAAAACATAATTCTTGTTTCAAGAAACAGTTATCCTTAAGAAAAATAGTAGCTTATCAAGAATTCCAGGTAGAATAAAAATTGGCTGAAAGTTTGCAAATGAAGAGCAAAATATTTTCAGGTGTAGTAGTGTTGAGGGAAGAAATACCTTCATGGCTTGGGATCTTAAGCAAGAAGTTGTTACTCTCCTTATAAATACATTTAACAAAAGCTGAAGTTGAGTAGAGTTGTAGGTTGAAAGTCAAGGCAACATTGGAAACAATGCTTGTTATTCTCATAGTCTTCTAGAACTGAAGAGAGAACTGTTTTCCTGGAACTCTTTCAAAAGCTCACAAGCCAAAAAGAAAAAGATAAACAATGTGTGGTATCTCTTATACATAGAATAAAAAAAAAGTAAGCAATCATAATCAAAGTCACAGAAACAGAGATGAAGAATGTGATTGCCAGGGACTGGAGGTTGGAGGAAACAGGGAGAAATTGGTAAAAGGGTGAAAACTCTTAGCTACAGGATAAATAAGGTCTGAAGACTAACATAAAACATGGTGACTATAGTTGAAATTTGCAGAGTAGAACTTAAACATTCTGATACATACAGAAAATCATATCAACACAATATATTGTACTTTTTAAATATTTTACAATTTTATATCAATTATACCTCAGCAGAGCAGAATTTAAAAAATAAAGCAAACAAAACAAAAAGCAAAGCTCATTAAGGCCAGACACAAGAATAAGGGAGGGCTAGAGATAGTTTGAATCTTACTGAAACTGAAACATTGCCTTGACCTAGCACAGTATGTGACTTTTGGAGCTAATCAGATCTTCACTGATTTTATTAAGATTTTCTTGTGATACTTTTTAAGGAAACAGATACTAACAAGCCTATAAGAACTTTATCTGAAAAGGGGAAATGTGAATGCTTCTCAATTGTTTTATGAATTTAGCATGTGAAACCTGAGAACATTGTATGAAAGTAAAATTACAAGCCTGTTTTTCATGAAAATGGTATGCACAATCCTTTAAAAAATACAAATAAAATTTAGTGATACAACATGATAAAGTAACAAAATGTGATTTATTCCATAAATGAAATATTGATTTAATATTTGAAGGTAAAAAAAAATCCAATGCAAACACAAACAGAAGAGGAAAAAAAATCATTTCAAATAGCTGGAAAGAAATTATTTGAAAAATTAATAGTGAATATGGGAACTCAATCCCAAAAATCAGTAAGAAAAAGATTTTAAAAATAGAACATTGGAGTAAAAAGACTTGAGCAATCACTTCACAAAACATAATATCCAAATGGCCAATAAAAAGACAAAAAGTGGTGAATTTCATCAGTTATCATAATTCAGTGGCTGCACGGTCATCACATGGATACAATGAAAAAGGCAAAATACCAACTGTCAAACAAGATATGGACTTACTGAACTTTTCATTAAGTTCTGATGGAATCTAGATTTCTCTGGAGAATCTTGTCTTTTTGATAAAACTTGAGTTGGTATATACCCTGTAATGCATGAGTTATATTCCAAAAAGTCCAATATAAATGCATAGATAATTAACCAAAAGACATTTACTAAAATGTTTTTAGTGGGTTGCGTGGATGGCTCAGTTGATTAAGAGTCTTGCTCAGGTCATGATCTCATGGTCCTGGGATAGAGCTAGGCTTCAGGCTCCCTGCTCAGTGAGGAGTTTACTTCTCCCTTACTTCTCCCCACAGCTTGTGCCCTTTCTTTTTCTCTCTCTTTCAATTAAATAAGTAAATATATTTAAAAATAAAATAAATAAAACAAAATGTTCTTAGAGACATTAAAAATATGAAATCATAAATATCCTAAATGTCCATCAAAAGTACAATGGATGATTAAATGGTCTTATAATCACACATATACTACATTGGCATTGATAATGAGCAGCAAACAACCATACAGAATAATATAGATAATGAGAGACAAACCTGAATGCCCACAGAGTCTCATTCCCATTCTTTTTTTTTTTTTTTTTTTGTCATTGCTTAGTGTAGAACTGGCCCAGCTGAACAAATGTCAGCATTTTTGTCTGGTGGAGCTCTTTCCTGGACCTTGGTATGGAGTCCTTGATACTCAGTATACACACTGCCTAATGTTGTTTCTGAGCAAGAGATCCAGTGATATATTTCTTGTTATGTAGAAAATTAGGTGTTACCCAAAGCCTTTTTTGGCCACTAATTCACAAATGTACTCCAATGATTGTGTGGGGCTTGCTCTCACTCTTGGAATATTTCCCACCTCAGATCTCCCTTAGTTGGAATCTGGACTGCTGTGCCCATGGACCATCTTTATCCAACTAATTTTGTGGAATAATCAGAGTTGGGGAATTGTGGGCATTCTGCTACTTGTCTACTTTTTTTTTCTTTTAAAGATTGTATTCATTTATTTGACAGAGAGAGAGCAAGCAAGCACAGGCAGAGGCAGAGGGAGAAGCAGGCTCCCTGCCGAGCAAGGAGCCCGATGTGGGACTCGATCCCAGGACGCTGGGATCATGACCTGAGCCGAAGGCAGCTGCTTAACCAATTGAGCCACCCAGGCGTCCCATTATCTGCTTTTTAATTTACCCTCTCCCACCCCACAAAATCTGTTATATCTTTTATGTGTGGTACTAGTAATGTGCACCCATGACCTCATTGTGTGTCAAATATCACAAACATAATACTGAGCACAAGAAGCTAGGTACATAAGAGTATGCCTCCTTTTATATAAAATCAGGTAAAACATCTATACTTTTGTGGTGCCTGGATGGCTCAATCAGTTAAACAACCAACTCTTGGTTTTGGCTCAGGTCATGATCTCAGGGGTCCACACTCGGTGCAGAGTCTGCTTGTCCCTCTCTTCTCCCTGTGCTTCCCCTGCCTCATGCTCTGTGTGTATCTCTCTCTCTCTCAAATAAATAAATAACATCTTTAAAAAACAATCTATGCTTTTATAAGCATCATAGTGTTTTGCTGAAGGCTAATGATAGAATTAGAGAAAATAGGGCTTCTGTGGTGCTGATAGTGACCTATTTTTATCAGGATCTTATTTACTAGGATTTATTCAGTTTATGAAAATTCATTGAACTTCACATTAATGATGCTAATGTGCATTTTATGAAAGTGTATGCCAATATTTTTAAAAAGAAACTCAAATGCATCATAATCAGAAACACTCAGTTCATTGATTTATTCATAATATATAGCATTTTTACTTTTCACACTAAGTGCAGTTATGACAAAGTTAAGAAACTTCAGATAAAAGTAATTTCTAGATAATGTTTACACAAACAATATGCCTTTTTATTTATTTTTTAAGATTTTATTTATTTATTTGACAGACAGAGATCACAAGTAGGCAGAGAGGCAGGCAGAGAGAGAGGAGGAAGCAGGCTCCCTCCTGAGCAGAGAGCCCAATGCAGGGCTCGATCCCAGGACCCTGGGATCACGACCTGAGCTGAAAGCAGAGGCTTTACCCACTGAGCCACCCAGGCCCCAACAATATGCCTTTTTAATTAGTTACTTTAAAATGTGTTATAGGGTACCTGGGTGGCTCAGTTGGTTAAGCAATTGCCTTCGGCTCGGGTCATGTTCCCGGAGTCCCGGGACCGAGTCCCACATTGGGCTCTCAGCTCCATGGGGAGTCTGCTTCTCCCTCTGACCTTTTCCCCTTTCATGCTCTCTCTCATCGTCTCTCTCTCTCAAATAAATAAATAAAATCTTAAAAAAATAAAAAAAATAAAATAAAATCTGTTATATTTTCAATTATATTTTGAAGACAAATGTGTTATTTTGTCTTGAGACTGAACATCTTTTAAGAGTAGTAGAGCTGTGTTCATGCCTAGTAAAGCTTCAGGAGGAGGAGATGACTGGCTATTAGAAGGGTAGTCCAAGTTAACATTAGGAATTTGAAACTGCTCTGAAGATTTATGAACTTAATTCTTACTAAATATTTTTGTATTTATCAGTTGGGAAAGTGGGTAGAGTTTGTAAGTTAGTATATGGAAGAATCAAGGCTCTTTCAAATACAGACTTCTAATAGAGAATAGCATAGTTGGGTAGCATTTGCATATTTATCTTGGAGTGTCTCTAAGACGCATACTGAGGTTGAAAGCACCAGCTTTGTCATCACATAAAGGAAAATTTGTGATTTTTTAGTTGCTTATTGTGCCACCATATGCTATTTTTCCCCTTTTTTTGCCATTAGGTTATCTCATTTCAGCAGTAATAGTTCTTGCTTTCTTGCTTTATAATATTGTTATGGGGACTAAATGAACTATTATTTATAAAACATGAGTTATTTCAAGTGCTTCAAAATGATAATTGTTTATCAAGGGAATCAGAAAACTTGAGAGTTTTGGACATCATATGCTGAGACTATTATAGCAAGATATTAAAATATTTATTATTAAATAATCTTTATGATAGTTTGAGATGCTGTCTGTATCAGCAATTGGAAATGACTCCAGTAATTGTAATAGCAATATATATGTGAAAGAGAACTATTATTAACTATAATAGACAATGATTTAAATGTAAAAATGAATTGTGATTTTATAGAAATATACTATTCATAATTTTTGAGGGGAATAGAAATATTTAGTTATAATTTATTCATTTAAAAATGATTCAGGTTGGATCCTAAGTATATATCTGATTCTCTTCTACATTAAAAGTATTGACAAATGGGGGCACCTGGGTGGCTCAGTCAGTTAAGTGGCTGCCTTTGGCTCAAGTCATGATCCCAGGGTCCTGGGATCAAGCCGTACATCGAGCTTCCTGCTCAGAAGAGAGCCTGCTTCTCCCTCTCCCTCTGCCTGCTGCTCTGCCTACTTTGTGGTATCTCTTTCAAATAAATAAAAACTTAAAAAATATATATTGACAAATAGATTGGATTAATTCGTTGTAATATAATATTCTTTACTTAGGCACACCTCATTTACCTTGGACAAATTCAGAACATATTTTAAAATAAAGGTTTGAGATTCTATTCTTACTAAGGATTGGAAGAATAAAACAATGAAAATAGTGGATTAACCTAAAAAACCTAAGCATTTAACTGAAATAAAATGTACAAATTAGCTATATGAAGAGTTTATTCTATCTCAGCTTCTAAATGAAATTTGGCTACCTGATATAAGGAGTAATAGTTATTATCTTGTTTGCAAAAGTTCATTCAAGCATGGCCAAGATGAAAAAGAAATAAGCAAGATTTAGGAAACCAAAGAAAGATATTTAACTATTTACAAAGACAAGTTGTTCCTAATTATAAGTTTTTCACTTATTAAATTGTTTTATAAATTTTAGGACAGTTAACATTTTTATAATCCCTGTTAATATTAAATTTAGAAAGTATAAATCAACATATTGTGTTTGATTATTTTAATAATAAATGCATGGCAGCAAGATTATAAATTTGTTAGAAATTAATCATTTAAGTAATATAAGATGAAGTTTTAATATGACTGAAGAACCAGTTATTTGGGCATATAAATAGTCCAGAGTGTCTTGTTTACTTTGCAATGACCACTATGATAATATTTATGTATATTTAAGAATTGAATTCTTAATTACCAAGAAGCTTTGTTTAGTAACTCCAGCCCTAATTTATTCATTGAAATCTACACATGGTTTACTAGCAAATATTATGAAAATTATAGGTTTTAAAATATACAGATAATCACTAATATATTTGTTTATATGGATTTTATCTTAAGATATTACCCCCCTTTTTTTTGGTCTGTCAAATTTAAAAAGCATAATTAATTTAAAACATATTTCATTATAAATGGAAAGTAAAACTTCGGGAGGAATAGAGGAAGGACAATTGAAGGGAATTCTTAGTTTTAAAAAATTGTCACTCCTCTGGAGTTTTAAATTTTTGACCTTCATGGCATGATACAAACCCCATCTGTTTATCCAAATGTTTACTTGGAAGTGGTGATTTGAAATGAATGCTTTTCTGTAGGTATTTAGATCGTCTAGAAGATTTTCTCATGTAATTTGATATTCTAAGGAAGGTTGCTGTCAGAATTAAAGGGCATTTTTAGTTATATGAAAAATTTTAATGTTAAAAATAGTTTGGCCTTAGTATTTAGAGGAATAATACTAAACTAAGAAATCTAAGTGTTATTTTATGAACCATTGAAATATTTGGATTACATTAAAATAAATATTTGAATTATGATTTCCTTAGTTATAAATTTTCAGAAAAAAGGGAAATTCTATGATGTTTCATTGTATTCGATAAATCTGAAATTGCTTATATATGGATAATTTGTATCATTTTGACTTTTAATAAAGATATTAAATATATATAATGAGAAATACATATTTTTTCAAACACATAATTACCTATGTTTTAAACACTAACACCAGTCTTTAATAAGGATAGCTGTATACAAGTGTTTGAAAAATATGCCCAACAGTAATCTGTTTTCTTTTTATTCAAGTATTGGATTGATTTATCTTCACAAATTATCTTAGACAATATCTACTTCAACCATACGAGTTTAAAGGTAAGGGAATTATATAATAAAAAAAGATAAATATTTAACTGATTGTTAACTTATATTTGGAATCAAAACTTTTGACTGGAGATTTCTGAAATTTCAGCTTAGAGCAAATTGAAATAAACTCATTTTGGCAAATGCCTCCAGATAATGGACAGAAGTAAAAACAAAAATTAGGGAAGGAAATGGATTACTCATCTATCCATTTATTTATTGAATTACTAAGTAATATGGGGCACAAGTATGAATATACCTTATTTCAGAGAGTCAAGGACTTAAAATTCTGGTAAAATGGTTCAAATATATGCAGAAATAATTCTAATATAAATAATCTTTCAATTACAAACATATTTATTGTCATAATTTTGTGCCCAAAACTGTGCTAGGCATGGAACAATGTGTATTATTAAAAAGTTATTATTAAAATATTATGTTATATACTTATATTATTTATTATAATTGCATTATATTAATTATATTTTTATAATTATATTTGTTAAAATTTGTTAAGTGGTAAAAATAGTAAATATTGATTCATAGTAAATATTATGATCCTAATATCATTTTTACAGAAAAGTTAGAATTTGAGCTGGACTTACACAGATGTGAAACACGTGAAGAAGGTAATAAATGGAAGGTAAACCAAACCTTAGGAAAACAACAAACTATACAGGAATATGGAAAAAGTCCAATCTTGTTTGAGAAATAAGTAGTTTAATTCAACAGAAGATAGGGCATGTGTACAGGATGGGAGTTGAAGAGAAGGCAAAATACATGTGGTGATGAGATCATGGAAAATGTTGACTGTGAAGCTAAGAGGACTGGAATATTTTCTACATTTGATAAAAATTCAACAAACAGTTTTGACTGAGTGGTGCATCTGTATAATTCATGTCACAGTAGAGAGCAGGAATAAGTAAAATTGAGGATTATTATAAGATCATTTAGAAATGCAAAGAAATAATTAGCAGGGTCCTAATCTCTGTTGATAGTAATGAAAATGAAAGTTATATTATGGGCAAAACAGATACTTTGCAGGAAGAATAAACAAGAGGGTGGGCAGAGGTTAAGGTTGTATTCCAATAGGTATACTAATGGTAGTATTACCAATAACAATTAAAAAAAAAATGAAGAGCCTAGGAGAGGAAAACATTTGTCTGGAGGAATAAATAGATAATGCTTAGAAATAGATAAACATATCAAAAGTAAAATGGCAGATAGTTATATATAACTGAAACTCTCGAAGTGTTCTTTATAAGGAGATGGAATACTCTATGTTAAAGTATTTCTATTATTTTGCTTTGGCTATTGCAACAAAATACTGCAGATGGTTTGGCTTAAATAACTGAAATTCATTTTCTTATGGTTTTGGATGGTAGAAGTCCCACATCAAAATCCTTAGTGATGGGGCGCCTGGGTGGCTCAGTGGGTTAAAGCCTCTGCCTTCAGCTCAGGTCATGATCCCAGGGTCCTGGGATCGAGCCCCACATCGGGCTCTTTGCGCTGCGTGGGGCCTGCTTCCTCCTCTCTCTCTGCCTGCCTCTCTGCCTGCTTGTGATCTCTGTCTGTCAAATAAATAAATAAAATCTTAAAAAAAAAAAAAATCCTTAGTGATTCTGTTTCTTGTGAAAGCTATCTTCCTAACTTGCAAATTGCTGCTTTCTTGCCAGGTCAGCACATGGCCTTTCTGGTGTGTGTGCCAGGAGAGAGATGGAGAGAGATCTGGTGTCTCTTCTTTACCTTATAAGGAAATCAGTACTTTCAGATTAGGTCTCCACTATTATGACTTCAATTAACCTTACTTACCTCCCGAAAGCCCTAACTCCAAACACAGTTACGTTGAGAGTTAAGGCTTCAACATATGACTGTTTAGAGATGGGGCAGAATTTAGTCCATAATAGTATGAAGCAATAGAAATAAAATCATTTATAGAATTTTTAATAGCGGAGAAGAAAAATCCATGAGAATGTGTGTTTGGAGAGTACGAGGTTGAAATACCTCATTAGAAGAGTCTAGGAAAAGAGAGGAGATAAATAAAATTTTAGAATAACATAAAAATCAAGAAATAAGAGACCTAGGGAAGCAGGGAGTGATTCATAATGTAAAATGCCAAAAGTGATAAAACATGCTGAAGATTGTGCAAAAGTAATTAAATTTGGCAATTTTTGACTGGGTGGTAGTTAGTAGTTTCAAAGGAGGAGGGGGACCTAGATTAGAAAGGAAAACATTTTAAGAGGTCTTTAAAAATAATTTGCATAATTAGGACAAGGAACACATAAAGTTAGCTTTTAAGAAAGGAGTGAATAAGAATATATTGAGGTCTAAGAAATGTGAGATGTCTAGCCATATATTAATAAATAAAATGGAAAAGTGTATGTAAGAAGAGTGACTCAGGCAAATGTATTTACAAAGTAAATAATTGTTTTTTTAAGTATAGAAACACTACAGAGGGGTGCCTGTGTGCCTCAGTGGGTTAAAACCTCTGCCTTCAACTCTGGTCATGATCCCAGGCTCCTGGGATAGAGCCCCACATCAGGCTCTCTGCTCAGCAGGAAGCCTGCGTCTCCCTCTCTCTCTCTCTCTGCCTACCTCTCTGCCTGCTTGTGATCTCTGTCTGTCAAATAAATAAATAGGATTTAAAAAAAAAAAAAAAAAAGAAACCCTACAGAAATATCAAGCAGAAGTAGAATACTTAAAATGCAAGGAGGGAACTCCAGTTTTGAGCATGTTACAACATTAAAAAAAAACAAACAAAAAAACAACCTTCCCATTTCTTCTAGATATTATACAAAAAGCAAAAATTTCACTGGAAAATGAAATCTTAAAATTAGGAAAGAAGATTTATTTGGACAATACAAAAATTTTTAAAAAGCTACTGAATACATGTAAAATTAGAATTGAATCCATAGGTCAAGTATGCTGACAGAGGAGTATGACAAGGAAACGAGGAAGCCTCATTTCCAAGAACCTCTAATCCTCTGTGGGCCAAGAGATCTGGACTAATCCTCTCTGGACTAGGAGAACTGAAAATGCCCTCCCCACCACAAATCTATGCTCTGGTGGTAAGTATTATCAGTCTATAATTGGTAGAAATACAGCATGGAGAGAGAACTCTGCTGTGACACAGGCATGTGGGCCTTCTGGAAGCTGAGGATGGAAGAGCAACATTGAATAAAAATCTGTTGGCACCACAAGTTTTAAACTAAGTTTGAGAGAGGAGAAACCTTCTTTTTTGTCTGTGGACTGTGGTGACCTGAAGGTAATAACAGGAACAATAAAAGAGAAACTCTTTCTAGTCTCGTTATCTAGACTAGATTGATTTAACCTCTCACATGAATTCTTGCAGACTTGCCGATTTCTGGTTATAAATGCAGTTTATCTTCATCTCCAATGTTCTTCTAAAAACATTGCCCAACATTCAATCAAATCCTATTATTTACATGAAGAGACAAGGAGAAAAAAGGAAACACTTTTTTAAGAGATAGTCAACAGAATCAGATGCAGTGATGGCATCTATATGCATGACAAAAAAATCAACTGCACTACTACACTCCAATTTAAAATATTCTTAATAAAAATGAAATAGAAATAAATCTAGCAGTATATGTGTAAGACTTTTATGTTGAAAACTATAGAATATTGATGATAGAAATTAAGACATATACAAATAAATGGAGAGCTCTACCAGATAACAATTAAGGAACAGTCCAATATTTTTTAAAATATCAGTAATCTCTAAATGGATCTCTAAATTCAATGCTATCTGAATAAATGTCTCAGCACATTTATTTTTTTTTATTTTTTTTTATTTTTATTTATTTATTTATTTATTTAATTTTTATTTTTATTTTTTTTTAAATGCCTATCTTATCCTAAATTTCATATAGAAATATAAAGGACCTAGTATAGGCAAAGATTCTAAATGCAATACAAAGTTGAACTTAGTTATAATTCTGAGGACCTAAGGTACAACGTGATGACTATAATTAATAATACTGTATTGTGAGCTTGAAATTTGTTGGGAGAGTAGATCTTAAGTGTTCTCAAGGAAAAAGAAAGGTGACTGTGATGTGATGAATGAATGTGTAATTTACTTGATTGTGGTACTCATTTCACAGTGCATACATATATCAAAAATCATGTACATTTTAAATGTATTATATTGTATTTATCAACTATACATCAATAATCTGGAGGGCAACATAAGTTTATAGATTAATAGAATGGAATAGAGAGTCCAGGAATATACCCACTTCATATGACAATGGATTTTCAACAAAGGTACTATTGTACTTCACTGGACAAAGGATAGTCTTTTCAACAAATCGTGCTTGGAAAATGAGTATCCATATGCAAAAGAAGAAGGTGAAGGAGAAAGAGGAGGAGGAAAAAGGGGAGGCTGTAGACCAGGAGGAGGAAGAAAAGCAGGGGGAGGAGGAGGAGAGGGAGGAATCTCTAATATTTTTTAAAGTATCACATACAAAATTTAACTCAAATGGTAATAAGCAAAAGGTAATAGCTAAAGTTATAAAATTTGTAGAGAAAGAGAGAGAAAAAATCTTGTGACCTTGGACTAAATAAAGCAATCTCAGTTGGACACACAAAGAAACATTAAAGGAAAATAAGAAAGATTAATTGGACTTTACAAAAATTTAAGAATGTGTATTCTGTGAAAGACATTTTTAAGGAATGAACAGACAAGCTGAAGACTAAAACAAAATAGTAGCAAATCATGCAGTCAATAGAAAAGTTGTTTCCAGAATAAAGAAATCTCAAAACCCAACAAGGAAAAAAAGTTCAATTAAGAAATAGGTGAAAAATTGTAACAGACACTGTACCAAAGCAGATAAAGAGGAGCAAAAAAAAAAAAAAAAAAAAAAAATATATATATATATATAATACATATATATATAATATATGTATGCTTAGTATTAATGGCATTCAGAATAATGCAAATTAAAATAAACACAATAAAATTCCATTTACTCTTACTAGAATGAAAATTAAAATTAAGAAAATTTTCAAAAATTAAAAAGACTGAGCATATCAAGTGTTGACCAGAGTGTGTAGCAACTGGAACATTCATATACTGCTGCTGGGAATATAAAATTGTAAAACCCCTTTGGAAAATAGTTGGCCAATTTTATAAAAGTTTAAATGTATAATGAATTTTTTCCACAACTTAACCCTAGAGAAATTAAACTATGTGATTATATAAACTCACATACAAAAAGTATTCATTAACTTTTATTTGCATTAACAAAAAGCAGAAATAGTATAAATGTACATCAAGATGTGAGGGGGACAAATGAATACTTTATACTCTTAGGTAGAATATTACGCTGCAATAGAAAGGAATGAAGTATTGGTATATACAATGACATGGATGAATATTATAATATTTATAGTTTGTAAAGGAAACTACAGAAAAAGAGCACATATTGGACCATTTCATTTCCATGTCATCATAGAAAATGCAATCTAATGAGTAGTGATAGAAAACAAATCAGTTTTTGCCTGGGGATGAGGAAATGAGAATACAGAGGGGCAGAGGAAAAGGGTTACAAAGGGCATAAAGAGAAGTTTTTTAAGAGATGTAATATCTTTATCTTCATTAAAGTGGTGGTTTCATGAGTGTAAACATAGGTCAAAATCGATCAAATTATACACTTCATGTATTTCCAGTCCATTGTTATTAAACCAAATAAAATTGTTTTAAAAAGAGTTATAATTAGGGACGCCTGGGTGGCTCATTTGGTTAAGCGGCTGCCTTCGGCTCAGGTCATGATCCCAGCGTCCTGGGATCGAGTCCAGCAAGGAGCCCGCTTCTCCCTCTGCCTCTGCCTGCCACTCTGTCTGCCTGTGCTCTCTCTCTCTCTCTCTAACTAATAAATAAAAATAAAAAAATCTTTAAAAAAAAAAGAGTTATAATTAGTAAAATCTGTCCTGAGATACATTAAATGTTCAATTTATACATTACCCTGGCACAAAGTATTTCAGGAGATATTTTCCAGAATAATTTATTGAATCACACCTAGTAAGTTTATGTAAAGAAAAGAAGGAATCCTTAAGTTAACAGTGTCACTCAAAGGGAAGATATTAGCATCAGTCTATGTGAGACAACCACTGATCAGTGCATATAAATTTCTAAATGAAAGAACAATTTTGTATCTTTTTAAATAACAAGTATATTTTTATATTTTACATGTAACTATGAGGTCATTCAAATTTGGAAATTATAGGCACAGATTTTTTATTTAAGAACTCAGGTATTATTTTCCCTTAAATTTCTCTTAAGAAAAATACTAGAATGAATTCATTTATCTAAGAGATAATTTACTAAACCATTGCAAAAACCTGATTGTAAGCATTAATACATTAAAGTGTACAAGTAAAAGTTAATCAGATGGTGGGATTTAGGTGACAGACCAGAATATAAACATATGCCTTATCTAACTAACGAGAAATGCAAATATTATGTGAAAAATGTGAAAAGAAGTTAGGAAATCAGGTAAGTTCGCTGATTGCCTCTTCTGTTCCAAGTTAAGTCATTGATTATATGAAAAGTTATTTGTGGATAAGTGTATTTTTAGTACTAAATACTAAGAAATATATATGTATATTTATATTTATATAAGTACTATATAAATATAGTATTAATATTATTGGCATTCAGGATAATGCATAGTAAAGGCACAATAAAATATCATTTCACTCTTATTAGAATGAAAATTAAAATTAAGAAAATTTTCTAAAATTAAAAAGGCTGATCATATCAAGTATTGGCTGGAAGTGCAACAACCTAATATTCATATATTGCTGCTGATATAAAATTATGCAATGACTTTGGAAAATATGGGTTTTATATATATGTATATTTATATATGTATATATAGAAAGAACATATTTCATATTTTATATACATATATTTTTAAATATTATGTTTTATATTTTTATATATATTATATGTATTTATATATATATAAAGTACATATTATTCATGTGTAAACAGGTATGGAAATGAGATGAAGAAGAGGTAATCCACTAATTTAATCAGAGCTCATAGCTTAATAATAGAAAATACTATCAAAATAAATTTCAGACTAAGGATATTACAAGAAGTTATAATCTAAAAAATGACCACTACATCAATAATGCAACTATTCCTAAGTATCAGAAAATTCACATATACACACAAACAAGAGAAAATTGATCTCATAGTGAAATACCATTTAAAATTTCATAAATAAATAGAAAATAATGTTAATTCCTACTGAAAAGTAAATAGATGTCACAGAAAATCCAAAATTTATTCTGCATTCCAGAGGCAGAACTTAAAATAAGAGATTTCTGAAGATCGACAATTAAAGTGAAGGACAAACATATGGCAAGTAAATGCTAATTAAAGCAGGTGTTGCTAACATGACATCAGACATTTTAGAATTCTCATCCAAAAAATATTAAATACATGGGGCGCCTGGGTGGCTCAGTGGGTTAAGCCTCTGCCTTCGGCTCAGGTCATGAGATCGAGCCCCATATCGGGCTCTCTGTTCAGCGGGGAGTCTGCTTCCCCCTCTCTCTGCCTGCCTCTCTGCCTGTTTGTGATCTCTGTCTCTCTGTCAAATAAATGAATAAAATCTTAAAAAAAAAAATACAACAGGGCGCCTGGGTGGCTCAGTGGGTTAAAGCCTCTGCCTTCGGCTCAGGTCATGATCCCAGGGTCTTGGGATCAAGCCCCACATCAGGCTCTCTGCTCAGCAAGGAACCTGCTTCCCTCCCTCTCTCTCTGCCTGTCTCTCTGCCTGCTTGTAATCACTGTCTGTCAAATAAATAAATAAAATCTTTAAAAAAATAATTTGCATCTGTATTTTTATGTGTATATAGATATTCCTAATTCATCTTCATTATAAAATGTAACTTTTAGCATTTTAAAGATTCTTCTTTGTTGTATTTTTTTAAAGATTTTATTTATTTGTTTGACAGATCACAAGTCACCCCATATTTTTTAAGTTATAAACAAGGAGGATAACGGAGACAGAATACTCAGCAAGAAAAGAATTAGTTATAAGATAAAGTAAGATGAAGTAAACTAAACTAAAATAAAAAATATACAATACTATATCATTTGCCAAATCAAGTAAAATGAGTGAAAGATAATTGTCAATTCTCCTATGGTTAGCCTCCTATAAAGTTTCACAGAAACTTGAAATGTGCCCGTGCTTAGGTGTTCAATCCTAGTCTTCCAATAGGCTGATACTTCAACCACTTGGGATTGCAAGGTGACAAGTCTTTTTCTCAAACGTAAGTATTGTCATGGTCAACCCTTCCATTTATCACCATTTCATATAGCAGTAAGGCATGGGTTCCCAGATGAGCTTGCCAAGCGTGAGTTCAGTATCTCCACAGCCGTGAAACCTAAACACGAATACACACACACACACACACACAAACACGCACACACACACATATCAAACAAACAAAACAAAAGCTTATGCTATATCATATTGCTATTGTGTGGGGACCCTTATTCATGCAAGAGAAAAACTGATGTGTCCCAAATACAATTCCAAAATTTCACAGCCAAGAGTCAGGTTCTGTTTCTGGAGTCTGAAATCTAGTCTTCTTAGATCTTTGTGTGATATCTTACAATGAACGGTGGATCTGCAAACTTGATGTTTTCTTCTCTGATCACCGTTTCAGTGTTCCATGTTTATGCTATTTGCTGTTCCTTTGTTTCCGTTACAGAGTGAATGTTCAATAATAATTTTAAAAGTGATATGGTACAAATAATCTCATAAATTTAAAACAAACTGATCAATTTTATGCAAACTAATATGAAATCCTGCTTAAATTGATTGAATATGTTTCTTAAAAATTTCTGAAAAATGATATAAAGGGAGATTAAAATTTTAGAGAACTTTTGTTGTTGTTGTTGGGATTAAGAAGGGTGTCAAAGAGTTTCTAAACCTTCCTGCAAAAGAGAAATAGTATCATATGTTGTTATAAGGTAATTCCACCCAAGTTTTTTAAAACAAATGATGCCAGTGATCTTTAAATACTTGCAAAAGTATTGAAGACATTAATATAGAACTTGACAATATATAAATCAAGCTGAGAATTCTTCACTCAAATCTTTCATAAATACTGTAGTAAACATCCTAAATATAATATTAACGAACATAAATTAGGAGCATATTTAAAGAATTAGACATTAGAGCCGATTAGATTTTATTTAAGGAATACAAAGATGTTTCTGTATAGGAAAGCTGTTAATACAGGCTATCATTAAAAAATTATAGGAAAAGCGAAAATGAAGTTTTGGAACTTCATCAAGATCAAAAGTTTCTGTACAGCAAAGGAAACAGTCAACAAAACAAAGAGGCAACCCACGAAATGGGAGAAGATATTTACATATGACACTACAGACAAGGGGCTGATACCCAAGATCTATAAAGAACTCAAACTCAACACACACAAAACAGATAATCATGTCAAAAAATGGGTAGAAGATATGAACACACACTTCTCCAAAGAAGACATACAAAGGCTAACAGACACATGAAAAAATGTTCATCATCACTAGCCATCAGGGAGATTCAAATCAAAACCACATTGAGATACCACCTTACATTGTTAGAATGGCCAAAGTTAACAAGACAGTAAACAACAAGTGTTGGAGAGGATGTGGAAAAGGGGAACCCTCTTACACTGTTGGTGGGAATGCAAGTTGGTGTAGCCACTTTGGATAACTGTGGAGATTCCTTAAAAAAATTAAAAATAGAGCTACCCTATGACCCTGCAATTACACTACTGTGTATTTACCCCAGAGATACATATGTAGTGAAAAGAAGGGTCATCTGTACCCCATTGTTCATAGCAGCAATGGCCACAGTTGCCAAACTGTGGAAAGAGCCAAGATGCCCTTCAACAGATGAATGGGTAAAGAAGATATGGTTCATATACACAATGGAATATTACACTTCCATCAGAAAGGATGAATAACCTACTTTTTTATCAACATGGACAGGATTGGAGGAGTTATGCTGAGTGAAATGAGTCAAGCAGAAGAGAGTCAATTATCATATGATTTCACTTACTTGTGGAGCACAGAGAATAACATGAAGAACATTGGGAGATGGGGAGAAGTGAGTTGGGGGAAATCAGACAGGGAGACAAACCATGAGAGACTCTGGACTCTGAGGGATTTGGAGGAGAGGGGAGTGAGAGGATGGGTAAGCCTGGTGATGAGTACTAAGAAGGGCGTGTTTGCATGGAGCACTGGGTGAGGTGCATAAACAATTTTGGAATACACACACACACACACACACATAACTTAAAAAATACAGGAAAAAAAGTAGTATGATTATTCCTATATGTGCTTAAAAACATTTGGAAAAAATAGGTCTTGTTGATTTTTAAATATCAGTATTAACAAAATAGATGGTACATCTTTTAAATGATCAGATATATCCATCTCAGACCAAAAGACAGCCTCCTGCTTAATATGGAAAGGTCTCTATTATATAGAGAGAGCTCCCAAAAACATAAAGAAAAAAAAGCAACATGAGCTAAAGAATAAGAATAATTCACATTATGGGATGAATAGATGGTAATAATCAATGCAAGTTATAGATAATTTGAAATCACAAATAGATACTTTAAATGGAGTTGACCAGAGTGAAATGAGATGAAAGGATGGATATGTTATACTTAAAATTGTATCCATTTATCATCATCCTTTCAAAACTTCATTCCCACCAAACTTAGTGTATTTTTTCCCTAGCCTTTATCTCTTTTTGATATATTACATAATATAAATTTTATAATATTCTCAGTCTGCTTTTTCAATTAGCATGTAAGGCCCATGATGACAGAGCTTCTTGACTGCTTGGTTCACTAATGCAGTCCAGTTGCTCAGTAAATATTTGTAGATGACTGAATAGTAATTAGGATGTAAGAAAAAATCTCATGATGGTAAGAGAGGCCATTTCTATGAAGGCAAATGAACTTCTAGTGTGTTGCATCTATGAGGATTTCTTAATGATTATTTTTTAAGATTCTATGTTTATTTCATTAAAAAATTATGACTCATTCTCTAATGCAAATATATGACCTAACAACTTCACCTTCAAATTTTCTTATGTAAATCTCTGAAAAGCATTTTGAAAATTTATTAGTTTCTTATTGTTAAAAAGAAAAATATTTGTCATATATTTTTAATGATTATGTTTAAGATTCTGTTTATTTCATTAAAAAATTATGATTTATTCTTTAATGCAGATATATGACCTAACAACAACTTTACCTTCAAATTTTCCTATATAACTCTCTGAAAAGCATTTTGAAAATGTATTAATTTCTTATTGTTAAGGAGAAAAATATTTGTCATATATTCTGTCTTGTGCAAGTTGAATTGCCTCATACATAGAAAAAACTAAAGCATCATTCTTGGTGGCTCAGAACCTTCACATTATATCTATTCTGTATTTTTTCACTTCTCTCTTTTTTTTAAAGATTTTATTTATTTGAGAGAGAGCATGAGGAGTAGAAGGAGATTCTACTCCTTCAGAATCTGAAGCAGACTTTGCACTTAGCAAAAAGCCCCAGGCAGGGCTCCATCCCACTACTGCAAGATCATGACGTGAGATGAAACCAAGAATAGGTCAGACACTTGACTAACTGAGCTACCCAGGCACCCTTCCTCTACCTTTTTTTTTTTTTAAAGATTTTATTTATTTATTCTACAGAGATCACAAGTAGATGGAGAGGCAGGCAGAGAGAGAGGAGGAAGCAGGCTCCCTGCTGAGCAGAGAGCCCGATACGGGGCTCGATCCCAGGACCCTGGGATCATGACCTGAGCCAAAGGCAGAGGCTTTAACCCACTGAGCCACCCAGGCGCCCCACCCTTCCTCTACTTATCATGGTTTAAAATGTTACAATACTCATCTTCAAATAGATCTTTTGTTTCTTCTTTTTTGTCTCTATTACTGGAATAATTAATACATTTTAGTATTTTCACATTTTGGTTCATGTAATAATTTTCTGTCCATTTCCTTTGCATGGCTTACTTTTTCTAAAACAGCACTGCATTTTTGCTAACAAAAATAATACTTTATTCTGCTATCAATTAAGGTATTCAAAAAAAATTTAAATATCCCTCTTCTAGATGAGATTCACAGAGAAGTGCCCATATTTTATCCTTTACGCTAATGCTTACAGTAAAAGTTATATTTTCCTCAGTTGGAATAGTATATTCAACTTCATTTATTTACAGTATGATGATTTTTCTTTTTCTGCATCCCCCAAGCAATTTATAAAAAAGAGATTTCTCTTTGTGATATTTTCAGTATTCTCCAAAATACTGCATACCACCAGTCCTGATGTCATGTATCAGTTTCAAAGTAGAGTATTTTTCTTTAAAAATTATTTATTCAAAATTGAATGTATTGAATAAAAAAATAAAAAATAATTATTTCATGATGAAAAAGAGATATGTTAATTTTTTTTCTTGGAGTGAAAAAAAGGCACAAATGTATTAAATCTTTCTTCCTTAGGTAACCAGAAAGTGGTCATCCCCTAAAAACCATTAAACTTACATTTCATTTTGATTTTGCATAGAGAATGATGAAATTAAAGGAGATTATAAGATGAGGTTCATTGTTTCTTAACAATTTTTAAAGATTTTGGGGGCACCTGGGTGGCTCAGTGGGTTAAGCTTCTGCCTTCAGCTCAGGTCATGATCCCAGGGTCCTGGGATCGAGCCCTGCATTGGGCTCTCTGCTCAGCAGGGAGCCTGCTTCTCCCTCTCTCACTGCCTGCCTCTCTGCCTACTTGTGACCTCTCTCTCTGTCAAATAAATGAAATCTTTAAAAAAAATCTTTTTAAGGATTTTATTTATTTATTTGAGTGAGAGCGCAAGAGAGAATACAAGTGGAGGGTAGGGGCAGAGGGAGAAGGAGAACCAAGATCCCCACTGAGCAGGGAGCCCAATATGGGGCTCAGTCCCAGGACCCTGGGATCATGACCTGAGCCAAAAGCAGATGCTTAACTGACTGAGCCACCCAGGTATCCCAGGGTTAATTTTTTCAATGACTCTTTTAGGTAAGTCAAAAGCCTGTAACACTAATAACATTCGAGAATCAATTAACTAAAATGCAGTTTTGATACAGTTGTAGAGAATGGATCCCCTTGAGTTTCTTCATTTTGTATTTCCTTGTAAATCTTAACATAAGACCTTGATACCATTTTACAAAATGTTTGGGAAAAACCCACACAATAGATAACATATGAAACTATCAATATTTTAAAATTACAATATGGAATGAACACTCTCTAACCAAAACCCTCATTTGACAGAAAACTTAGGAAATACAGTTTTTGTTTTTGAATGACAAATATATATCAAATGTTAGTTCTCTGAGCCTGTACCCTGGACCAAGATTTAATCTTGATTTTATAATTTAAATAAAATCAGTTGGGAGACATTTTTAAAATCAGTATGTCAATTCATCCTCAGTGTTTTTAAATTTAAGTTTACATATCAAATATTATTGGAATATACAGTTTGCATTGAGGAATAAGTATATTTGGTACTATTCCTTGCCCTCTTTATTTCTACCAAATACTTAATTCATTGTTTTCCAGGATGTATTCACTTTCTAAGAAATACTAACATAAACATACTGAGGATATCCAAAACAAATCTGAAGCTAAAATGAATAATAACCAAAGATTACCCCACACTTGAGATCACTTTGTTTCCATTCTGATATGTAACCAGTCCAGGCATAGTCTCTGAACAGATGGTTCACCATACTCTCACCTATGTCATTTTGCATTCATTCTTCAGCACACAGATAACCTTAGCTTTGCAAAATATATCATCATCATCTTCATAATTACCATCCTGTAAATGTATTAACATCAATGGGAATTTGGAAAATAAAACAGAATCTGAATGAAACACTGCCTTTATAATGAAAGATTGCTTTCACCACTATCTCAACTCTTGAAGTATTAAAAACAAAACAAAACAGTAAAAACCTCTACTTGACTATTAGAATTATACTAAGAAATCCAGAATGTAATATAACACTAGCCTACAAGCTTTAAAGTTAATAAATCGGAGTACAGGATATGAGATCCCAAGAAAAATTAGCATAAATAGGATACAAACTTGTCTCTTTTAATTATGGTTCAGATTGGTAGTATGTTTAAGTCCCTTAGATCTTTCTCTCTTTTTTAAAGATTTTATTTATTTTTTTGACAGATAGAGATCACAAGTAGGCAGAGAGGCACGCAGAGAGAGAGAGAGATGGGGGGAAGCAGGCTCTCTGCTGAGCAGAGAGCCCAATGCAGGACTTGATCCCAGGACCCTGGGATCATGACCTGAGTGGAAGGCAGAGGCTTTAACCCACTGAGTCACACAGGCGCCCCCTTAGATCTTTCAACATTTACGATTCTTTCTTCCTTCATCCCTCCATTATTCCCTCCTTCTTTCCTTTCCTCCCTCTTTTTCTTCCTCCCTTCTATCTTCTTCTCTCCTTCCCTCCTTCTTTCTTCCTTCTCCTAAACCTAAAGTAAAAAGGTAGGACTCTAAATGTCATAACCTATATAATTTAATTTATAACAAAGTTTTCAAAGATGTAAAGCAAAATGTTATAGAAGTCTGAAGAGAGATTATCCATGGAAGAGATAACTAGGTAGGGATCGGAGAGAATGTTCTGGTATGCTAGAAGTATCCTCTGTCCTACTTATATGCATAATGTGCAGATAGACAGATATGAAAAAAATAGAAAATTAAACAAATCGGTTCAAATGAGCAAAAAAATGAGAATTTGTCAGTAGCAGACCTACTAATTAGTACAGGGTGGTCTTCAGCTAGAGGAAGTATAATCCCAAATTTAAGTACAGAGATGTGGGAAGTAATGAGAGTGTAATAACGTGATAAGTTGGGTAAGTCTAAATGAATATTGATTTAATAAAGAGATGTCAATAATTTCTTGTGACATTTAAAATTTACATAAATTCAAAACATGTAACAATTATTACATAGTGCAGAGGATCATAGGGGAAGGGAGGGAAAACTGAATGGGAAGAAATCAGAGAGGGAGACAAACCTGCAGAGACTGTCGACTCTGGGAAACAAACTCAGAGTTGCTTGGGGGGGAGATGGATGGGAGGATGCGGCAACTGCGGGATGGGCATTGAAGAGGATGCGTGATGTGGTGAGCCCTGGATGGTGTACACAACTGATAAGTTGTTGAGCTACATCTGAAACTAATGATGTACTAAATTTTGGCTAATTGATTTTAAATTAAAAAATAATAATAAAATAAAAACAAGACCTGAGCTAAAAAAAGGTATTATAAAATTCATGTGTACTATAAATGTAGATAATATGTTCAAGTGTATTGTACAAATAGTAGTAAAAATATCAATATATATATCAAGCATTATGGTCAAGGACACAAATAGAAATTTTTAGGATTTCCTGTAAGAAAATAGTAAAAATATGTATAACTATTGTGGTTATAGATAAGGAAATGGAATAATATCATGTATCATGTACATAACAAATGGTAAGCAAATAGTAAGATATTATATTTTAAGTCCAAATATATCAGCAATCACATTAAATATGAATGATATAAATGCTCCAGTTAAAAATAAGTGGTCAAATTGCATTGAAAAACTAATGTCATTTACAAGGAAAAAAGTGCCTTATATATAAGGATGTAGAAAGTGCAGGTAAATCAGTCATAGAGATCTTGTTTTTTAACCTAGAAATGTTACTGCCTTTTTTTTTTTTTTTTTTTTGCTGAGAAATAGTTTCAGTTTCCATATCATATTAAGTCTATCTCAAAACCAGAAGATGAAAATTTCATTTTCAGTGATAGCAGTAATAGATTCTTATCCATCCTTTGGTGGAATTTAACTTTTGAAGAGTATTTCTTTACACAGAATTGCAGCAATTGGATTTTTTTTATAAGCTCCATGATATCCCATTGAGTGCTTTCTCTGATGAATGAAGAAAATCATCCAACATTATGTTATCTGCACTATAATTTGGCTTTCTAAGATATCCTTATATTTTATTTTCACATTTAAACAATAACAAGTCACTTTTGGCTCAAAGTGATAGGATTACGCTTTTTGAGGCCAGATTTAATTTTTAAATTCAAGCCAACTTAATTCTAAGTAATACGTCTTAACAAGTCAGTTCAACTCAGAAAATGATATCTCCAGGTTTTGTCACACTTTGGAGGAAATAAGAATTATCTCTAATCTAGGTGCTATTTGGGAAACAGCTCAGTGTATTAAAAAACAAACAAACAAAAACTTGGATGTTATGATTACTTTCCAAGTATATCAGTAGTCCCCCCACACACACCTTAAAGTGGCAAAAGCTAGGACAAAAACGTTCTGCTTTTCTAAATTAGATTAAAACTCTTAATGTCCAATCAATATAATTCAACAGCCTGGAGAAAATAAAAGGAGATTATGCTGTCTTATGGCCACATTTTCCCCCCAAATACTATGCATGATCACAAAACCAGTACATTTTATAATAGCTGAAATATATTGAGATTTTTTTTGGAATGGATATTAAACTATGAGTGTCTAATTCCAAAATGCGTGCTTGCTCCCACCTACTGCCATTCCCTCTTCACTTATCCCAATACAGACTTTTTGCAGAAGGGCAAAATAAGTAAATTTGATTCATTAGAAAAAGTGTCTCATTCTTAATAGAGTATTTGTAGATATAAGTCATGTTGCATAATGAAAAGTAAAAGACTCAGGCAGATATATATTTAAATCTTAGAGATGTCATTTATACATTCTGAAAATTAGGAAATTTTCAAGACTCTGATTTCCTCACCTGAATTATGGTTATATTAATTTCTTCCCCACATGGCAATTGTGAAATTAAACCATAGGGCATCTATGAAGAACCCCGAATGGGAAGAGCCACAGTGAACATTACTTCCCTTACCTGCTTCTCTTATAGTTTTTTTCTGCTTTTACCCAAACACATTCTCCCACATAAGTTCTTTACATTTTAAAAAAAGGAAAACAAAAATATTTTCTTGTCTTTTATTTGAAATTTGAATTACTCCTATTCTTTCGTGATTTCTTCTCTAGTTTTACAATCACATGGGTACCTGTGACTCAGTATTTTTACCCTGCTTCTCTCAGAACTATTGTTTGAGACTAAGCCTATATACAAATTTCTTAACATGAAGTAATGATATAATCTTATCATCTGATTAGTCCTTTAATATACACTGTACTTTTTATTTATCAAAATAAAAAAATAGGGGTGCCTGTGTGGCTCAGTTGGTTAAAGCCTCTGCCTTCGGCTCAGGTCATGATCTCAGGGTCCTGGGATTGAGTCCTGCATTGGGCTCTCTGTTCAGCAGGGAGCCTGCTTCCCTTCCTAGAAGGGAATAATAAACAAATAAACAAATAAAATCTTTAAAAAAATAAAATAGAAAATAAAAAAATAAAAAAATAAACATGTGGACATTTGATAGGATATATCTAATTTCCAAATTCATTATTGTTAAAACAAAATGGACAGTGATGACAATGAAAAGAGATAATAAATAGTTTTTTCAGGTTCTTGGAACTGTTATTAAGGAAATTCTGTTATTTCTATATTCCACAGAAGAGATGGAAAATGGGAACATAAAAAAAAAATCTTGAAATCTACATTGCACAGTTTATATTATAGTAAAATAATCATGTTGAACTCAGTCTACCAGTTCCCATTCTAGTGTTTAATGAAAAATACAAATCCTCTGGCCTCTACCATTTTAATCATACCCATATTCCTTGAGTTCAATTATCTCTTTTTCTCTGAAAGTGGATAGCAATAATGGAACACCATCTTTTTTAAGGAAGCTAGTAAATTACTGGAAAAGTAGAACATTGTGAACTTAAAATGTTTTTAAGTGCAAGATTGAGTCAGAAAACAATAGAACCCTGATGAATTCCATTTCTAAAGTTTCTTTTAAATTACTCATATTATTAAGTTATGTCTGCTTAGTACTTTGAAAGAAGAGAGATTTTTGGCCTACAAAAATCTTAAGTTTTGGAAAACAAAATGTAATCATCCCTCTAGGTCTTCAGCAATTACTTTTATCTGAGGCACACATTATGTCTCTGTAATACAAGTATTCATTTTCTTGATTCAAAACCTCCTTGATTGCAAGTGCCAGAGTTTTGTTTGTGGTGGTTCAATAGTTAGAGCTGGCATGTCACTATCAATCTTATTGTCCTTCTAAGTAATAGTTTTTTACTTGCTAAATTGCTAGAACTTCTGCTTTTTATTTTAGAGCAATAAAATAATACATGCTGAGCAGTTTTTGAACTCCTATGTATGAAATCCTAATGTGATCCATTTGTATATTTGTTATTATTCTTTTGAATTCTGCAAGACATGAGACATAGTAGCTTTTAGGTAGACTAAGATTTGAACGAGTTAGCTTGTCAAATAGCAGAAAAGTATACATTATTATTTGTACAATAAAAAATAATATGATTAAAATAGTGAAATAATTCAGTTTTGAAAAAATACTGATAAAATAATTTATGTTAGGTCAAGATATTATCTTTGATAAATATTATCACAGAACAGAAATAGTAAGTCTGAAAATTTTCAAAGCAAAAATAGATCTGGGATATATAAATTAGGCTAATCACTGATGTAGATGATTGTTTGCTTTGGTGTATTTTCATTTGGAAAAAGTGTACAGTTTTTCTTGTAGAACAATTGAAAAAGCTACTGTACCAATTCTGTTTAAACAATTGAACTGCTAGTTGAAGCAAACATTTGTACATACAAAGAAAATTGAAAATTGTTGATGGCTCAAGAGGGTAATGATTGACTTGTGTTTTGTAGACATATGCAGACAAATGACAAAACATGACACACAGAATTTCTTTATAAGAATATTACCAAAATATGAAATTTTTTCTTTTACCTGTACTGATAATTATTGTTCATTCACATACTCTAACCTTCAGCAAAACATAAATACTAGACTTCCTACTTTAAAATACGTTCCTGATATATTTTAAGTTATTGGTGAAAATTCCTACTAGGCTAACAGTACGCTACATATTATAATATATTATGATATATTATACATTACCCAGTCATGTAATGATCTTTTTAATACTAGCCATGCTGCTAGTGTAATTTGTATCTTATCCATTCTCTCTGTGGTCTTATTCAAAATACATGTCATAATGAGTAACAAGCAAAAGGAATAAAAAAGTATGTTTTGAATTCAGTATTTTTTTAAAGATTTTTTATTTATTTATTTGCCAGACAGAGATTACAAGTAGGCAGAGAAGCAAGCAGAGAGAGAGGAGGAAGCAGGCTCCCTGCTGAGCAGAGAGCCCAATGCGAGGCTCCATCCCAGGACCCTGGGATCATGATTTGAACTGAAGGCAGAGATTTTAACCCGCTGAGCCACCCAGGCATCCCATTGAATTTAGTATTTTAAACACTATGGCTTTTATGGAACAGATCTGTTTGCTGGGATGCAGCAGGAAAAGAAGGAATAGAAACACCCAATTTATGCCTGAGTTTTTTCACTACTCAATTTTTGCATTCTCATGTGATATGTACCAGTTGGATATAGGAAATTTGATAGTGTACATAATATACTCCATCTCAGATGGTATAGAATCTACAGACAAATAGAAAAACAAAATAGTAAATGAATATTTACACAAACTGATTGCTATTGTGCTAATCACTATGGAAGGGAAGTAGAGCATGCTTTATAATAGTGGAACTCAAAAAAGAATATTCTTGTGGTCTCAGATATCTCTATTTCAATGGGTATAACTTGTGATAGATTCAGTAGGTGAAAGTAAGTTTTCATGGATAACTGCTTAGCTGAAGCCGTGCTCCTAACTTTGGTTGTTTGTTCCAGAAGAGCTTAAACTGTGTGAAATTTCAAAGGTTCATTCAAAGAACAGATTATATGGCAAGACATAACATTTTAAAGTTCCTGTTCTACTCCTGTACTCAGCACTGGGTGTATACTTCATTGGTCCACTCTAAAAGTTGGTATATCACAGTAAAGGTCTTAATTCCACTCTTAGACCTACCTTAAGGGGCAGACTTAGCACTGAATCAACCAATCTTACCTTTTAAATCTCAAAAAAATATATAGCAACATTAAAAAGTATCCTCTTTTTTGTTTTCTACAGATTTTGTGATGATTTCTCTATAGCTATTAATGCTTTATCAAAATATCAAAATATAAAGGCATACAGCATTTTTTTCATTATCTATCCAAATAGATGAGCTAGTCAGAAACAGAACCATAAGAATAACATATCTTATTATGTGAGAATCTCTACACTTTGGGATTATATATCATTTTGTCATTGGCAGGCATTAACTGGTAATAAAGTGAAGCCTCAAATCAGTTACAAACCATGAAGTAATAATTTTATCCTACCTTGATGTGCAAAAATATCAATTCATTAATTTACTCATTTATTAATTCTTCATTCAATATTTATTTATTGACATCTACATGCAACAATTTTGTCTTCTGAATACAATGGCAGTAAGTATTACTTATGTTACTTTATACGCAATAAAACAACTCTAAAAAGCTTAAGGAAAGAATATATTTCAAAAGACAAATAATGGTTTACATAATTAGTTACTATAGGGGCACTCAGATATCTTTGATGCATCTTTTATCAATACCTTTTTCTATACTTTTGCTTCATTTTCTTAAACGCATTTCTTCAGATGGGGGTTCACATGGCTGGCGGTACACTGCTTAATGTTAAAATGTGTCTATAAGTAGAAGTTAATTTTCCAAATTTCAGAATGGACTGTGACTAGCATATTATTGATATGAAGTATCAATATCTCATATTATGATGTAGCTCAGATATATGATAGAATGTGACCTAGAATTTCTTTATGAAATACTAGCAAAATATGAAATGGAAAATTTCATTTTCTATAATGAAATATTTTCTAAAAATTTTCTAAAAATATTTCCATATTTTTGAATTTCACTGTACTGATTATTTTGCATTCAAAATATCCCTTGTTGACATAACTTCTGCTAAATAGGAGTCAAATTTGCCACAAATTTTACTATTTCAAATGACCTTAAGCAATTCTAAAGCAGATAGGATCCTGCATTAAGAAAAGCTTAATAGACTCACTAAGCTGTGCCAAGATGTAACTGGCTGATTGAAAGACTAATGAGCTCCTTATCACCAATGTTCCTCAGTCATAGCTTATATGATTATTTGGTGGGGATGTTCTAGACATGCAGATATCAACTGGTAAAATTCAGATAACTTCTGATTGTCAGAGTGACAAAATTTAACTATCTCTTAGAGATGATGTGAAAGCTCTCTGAAAATAGGCACATTGATTTACAATTGTTGGTGAATTTTGTTACCATTCTTATGATGTATAGCTATAGATAGTATCGGTTCCATGCTGACTTCAGATACTTATTTGTAAATTCCAAGATATGTATATTTCTTTTAACAATAGCTACTGCACACATAAAGAAATAGCTCCATCTGATAAGAGCAGAGCCAGCAGTGTAAACTTTTGCCTTCTGAATCTAGAACATTTTATTCTACAAGACATTCTGAAACTTAAATGAGTACTCCAAACATGCAAGGTATTAAGCTTAAAACTACTTTCCAGGTCTATTGCCATTAAAAAATTAGGATATGATCCCTTGAAGAAGTATTTTTAGTAGTATATGCATACTTCCTTTATTACTTAAATCAAATAAGGGCTATAAAAGTAAAACCATCTAATGTGTTGGCATTTTTCTACTCCTTTTAGGTAACATATTCCAAGTTGCATGAAAATGGAAAATAATTAAAAAGAAAGTTAACCAGATTTTTACTAAACCTCAGTATATTCTTATTTATGCTTTGTTTGATAAATGAAAAATGTGTAATAAGGTTATTTTATCCTGAATACATATTTTTAGCCCAACGGGAGCACTACTGGGGCTAAAATTAGTATAAATACTGGTGATTTTGAGAGTAAAGAGTAGTATTGTAGGGAAAAGAAAAACTCATTTTTATGCATTGAAATGAACAATAAAATCACAAATGTAGACAGAAAGATAATTGGGGATATATGCTGGGTAAGAACCCAGGAAAAAGACCTTAAATTTGGCCAAATAAATAGTAAGGAGGAAACTGACACCATAAAATCAAAAGAAGAAAAAAATCAAAAGGCAGACATACTTCAAAGTGTGTACCTTTTTTTGTCAGAGAAAGTGGAACAGAATCATCTACAGTTATTGGTTGTTTATGCTGCCAGGGGAAAAGGGTCAACAAAAATGAATGAAAGTTCAATGTGGTCAGAATAGATGTTTTAAATACTCAGTTATATTTTTAGAGATTTAAAATAATAATTGTAAAATAAATGTTTACCTTAACTTTCATTTTAAACTATTGTCAGGGATCATTGTTTTCAAGCAGATATAAGTTCTTAATAATATGATAATATTATCTAATGTATTTTGTAAGATAGGTGAAGTATTGTAATAACTTCTGACAAAATAACTCCTTTTAACCGTTTTGTACTATGTGTCTGCTGGTATTGAATTCCCTCAATTTTCATTTTTCTGGAACAGTTTTTATTTCGCATTCATGTTTAAAATATATTTTCTCACAGGTTAGCAGTATATGTTTGTGTGTGTTTGTGTGTGTTTCATTTTATATATTTCAGCATTCTAACTTCTTGTATTTTTTAAGAGAAACCTGCTATATTTCTTATCTTTGTTTTCCCGTGTATAATGTTTCTTGTTTATTGAATACAATAAAGATACTTAATGTATCTAAGATTTTTAGCTGTTTGAATATAATGTATCCTGTGATTTGGGAGGATATTTATTTTGCTTGGAGTCTCTAAGTTTCTTGGGTTGTCTTTTGAGGATTTTTATTTTTATTTTATTTATTTTTATTAAGATTTTTTAAATTTTGGGACACCTGGGTGGCTCAGTTGGTTAAGCAGCTGCCTTCGGCTCAGGTCATGATCCCAGCGTCCTAGGATCGAGTCCCACATCGGGCTCCTTGCTTGGCAGGGAGCCTGCTTCTCCCTCTGCCTCTGCCTGCCACTCTGTCTGCCTGTGCTCACTCTCTCTCTCTCTCTCTCTAAAAAATAAATAAATAAAATCTTTAAAAAAAAAGATTTTTAAAATTTTAATTATTGTATCATTAACATAGTGGTATATTAGTTTCAGGTGTACAATATAGTGATTCAACAGTTCTTTACATCATTATTCAGTGCTCATCATGATCAGTGTAGTCTTAATCCCCTAACCTATTTCACCCATCCTCCACCTCCCTTCTAATAAGCTTTATTTTAAGTGAGTACCCTCAATTAAAGTTATTTTTTTCAAAAAGAACATTTTTTTTTGTTTGAAGCATACTTCAGAATACATGGTTCTAAAAGATATATATATAAAACATTCCATTCAAGAAAAATATAATACACATTTTCTTCAAGTGTACACAGGAGAATCCCCTAGTTAAATCACATAAAAAGAAACATAACAAGTACTATAAATGTAAGGAGACTGAAATCATACCAAGTATATTGTCTAACTACAAGGGTACAAAACTAACGGTAAATAATAAAACAAAGCTCTAAAATGTACAATGTAAATGTTAAATATTTAATATGTAAACATTAAACAACACGCTACTGCACAATGGGCCAAATAAAAAATCAAATGGCAAATCAAAATATGTCTCAAAACAACAAAAAAAGAAAACAATATTTCAAAACCTATGGGATGAGGCAAAAGCAGATGTTACAGTGAGATTTGTGCAATAAATGCTTATATTTAAAAAAAGAAGTTCAGAGACTCCTGGGTGGTTCAGTTGGTTAAGCATCAGCCTTCGCCTTGAAAGTCATGATCCCAGGGTCCTGGGTTCGAGCCCCACACTGGGCTTTCTGTTCAGCAGCGAGTCTGCTGCTCTCTCTCCCTCTGTGATCTCTCTCACTTTCACTCTCGAATAAATAAATAAATAAATAAATAAATAAAATCTTAAAAAAAATTCATGTGAACAACTTAACATTATACCACTAGGAACTAGAAAAAGAAGAAACTTAGTGTAAATTTAGTAGATAGATTAAATAACAAAGAAAAATCAGAAATAAAATAGAGACTAGAATAAACAAAATGACCAGTTTAAAAAAAAATGGCAATGCTTTAACTACATTAAGAAAATAAAATATAGAAAAAATATGAGAGAAGACTCAAAAATTAAAATGAGAAACAGAAAACTATATACCAGATAACTACAGAAATACCTAAAGTAATAACAGATTACTGTAAATAATTATATACTAACAAATCGAATCACCTAGAAAAAAAAAAGATAATTCCTAAAAAAAAGTTACTATGACTGAATCATGAATCTTGAGAATTTTTATTCTTGGAAAATCATGGCTGTTATTTCTTCACATATTTCTTCTGCCTTGTTTATAGTCTCCTCTTGGGATTCCAATTACATGTATGTTAGACCATCTGATTTTGTCACACATCTCTTGGAAGCTCTGCATTTTTTCTTCATTTTCATTAATTTTTGTGTTCAATTTGAGTAGCTGTTACTGTCCTGTTATTGTTTCCCCCCTCTTTCTCCCCCACAACTGCATCAAGTCTACCAATGAAACTATTGAAATAATTCTTCATCTCTGTTACTAGGCTTTGTTTTGTTTTGTTTTGCTTTGTTTTGTTTGACATGTCTTCTTGACCCTTTTATGAGGCTGAAGTTTCCCCATATTTTGTGTTTTGTAAAGGATGTCCACTAGAGCTTTATATCTATAAATACCATAGATATTTAATAGATATAAATATCTATGATATTTAAAATATCTTAGATATTTTAAATTCCCTGATAAATCAAACATCTGTGTAACTTCAGAGTTTAGTTCTGTTAATCTTGCTTTTTTGTGTATCATAATTGATTTTTATTGATTTTGATCATTTGTATTGATTTGATCATTTTGATCATTTTTATTGATTTTGATCATTTGTGTAGAACAAGAGAGACAGAATGGAGTAGTATTTGTGTTATTTAGTGCTTACTTCTCTAAATGCTAGGTCACTAGTGTGGGAATGTGAGTCAGTCCAGTCCAGAGTGGATCTGTGTTTAGATTTTAATTTTGCAATGTCCTTCAGTGGAGCACTGGCTGCAGATTACTCTAATATTACCTGGGGCTTAGGGTTCACATTGATTTTCCAGAGAGTTTTAATCACTACTTCTCCTGAAACTAAGTTTTAGGACCTCTTTGTAAACATGTACCCCAGAAAGGGTTTTTATGTATACTGTTGCCCTGTCCTCTGGTGATAGGTTGTTAAATCTAGTTCTCTGATGTTCACAAGTGCTGTGTTGTGGCTAAAACCATTTTCTTTTCTTTTGATCTACTTTGCCTTAGGCAGGCTCTGTAAACCCAAGTCTCTGATTATAACTTTCCCTCAGTGATAGGAGTTATCTTATGGCTTAGACCCAGGACAGTTTTCTGCCCCATCCTCAAAGGTAGAGAGGTATTTTTTGCCCCTTTATTGTTCCTTCCTACACAACAGGTCTTCAGTTAATGTCATCAAGGTAACAGAGTTTTCTGTTCTTCCCTGCTGGCTTAAGATGTGTTGCTCAGAGGCAAAAAGCTCAGGTAGAGCAATATATCCTTCATGCATCTGCAACACTCCCCTCTCCTGGCTAGCACCTCCAGCAGAAGTTTCCTTTGGTCTCCCTTCCTTCTCCCAGGTTTTTCTCATGAGTACCTGGTGAGGTCCATGGAGTCTGAAGCCTGCAAGCCTACCTCATGCATGCAGCTCTGGTTCTGTATTCACGTGCAAGCCCACTTTCAGACTTTAGAAATTTCTTAAACACTTTTACTGGAGTCTTTCTTGCTTGATTGAATAAGGCTTCTATATTCTTACACTACTCCAGATGATCCAATGCCCATGCTTTATCTTGCCTTGGATTCCTTTAGATTTCATGAGAGTTTGCTGTCTTTTAAAATCAAATCCCTAGCGAGTTCAAAAAGTGATGATTTTGTAGATTATCAAACTTTTTCTCATTTTTAGGATCTAAGAAAATTTCTTTACAGCTTTCTATTTTCTGGGTGATGCCAAGAGGTTTGTTTCTCTAAATATTTTAATATACATTAAAATTAATAAAGTCTAAAATTAATCATCATTTCTATCTTCCTGTCAAATAGTACAAGGACCCAATTATATTGACTTTTGACATTTGTATCACTCATGAGAAACCTTAGTTTTATTTTTGTTTATCACTTGTGTTTATGCCATTTCCTTTAATTTTCCTTTAATTTATGTTTGTTTTGGTGTTTGGATGTTTTATTACGGTGTTAGGTTGCAGTTTTGGTCTTTATGCTATATACCTGGAAATCAATATCATGGCTTGAATCTTGAATACCTTTCATTCATACAACCTAGTTTAACCATATGCATCCCCTGTGTTGATAAAATGATGATTGTGGGTGATGCTGAAGCCTTCCTTTCTATATCTATTTTGCTTTTATTCTTCATGTTTTGTCCCCTGTTTCTCTGAATATTTTATTTTTTTATTAAGATTTTCTCCTTTGCAAGTTTCTTCCATAGCACTAATGTTATGTACATTTGTGTCAAATCTGTTATTTGGTCTGTGTTTTGAACGTTAACTATAATGACTGCATCTTCTGTAAATTGTATCTTATTCTTTTTAATAAAATCGCTGTTCTTTATTAATTGTGAAAAGATATGTATTATAACTTTTATATTGTCCTTTTATATGCAGTTCTAGGGTAATACTATTGTTAGCTCTGCTGGCTGGATTTACTGGTTAGTTCTATCATTGTTCGGTTTGTAGTTGTATTAAAAATGGTATACTAGCAATGCACATTTGGAACTTGAAGTTAAATGTGATACTGATGAAAGAATAAACAAAAAGGATTTACATGAATAGGTGCACATAAATATAGTCATTAATCTTTGACAAAGGAAATACAATGGAGAAAAGACAATCTTTTCACAAAATGGTGCTAGAAAAACTGAACTTCCCTATGTGCAAAATGAATTTAAACATAGACCTTACATCCTTTACAAAAATTATCTTGAAAGGAAATTAAAAATAAAAATTATAAAATTCCTATTAGGTAACACAGGAGAAAATCTAGATGACTTTGGGTTTGCTGATGACTTTGTAGGTATAACATCTAGATATAACATACAGGCATGATCCAGGAAAGAAATAACTAACAGGCTGGACTTCATTAAAATTAAAAACTGCTCTGTTGAAGACACTATCAGGAGAATAAAAAGATTTGGAGAAAAAATTTACAAAGATATATCTGATAAAGGACTGTTTTCCAAAATAGCAAAAACAAGCAAATAAAAAAAACTCTTAAAAATCAACAGTAAAGAAACAAGAAACCCAATTAAAAAAATGGGGAGGGGCGCCTGGGTGGCTCAGTGGGTTAAAGCCTCTGCCTTCGGCTCAGTTTGTGATCCCGGGGTGCTGAGATCGAGCCCCACATCAGGCTCTCTGCTCAGCGGGGAGCCTGCTTCCCCCTCTCTCTGTCTCTACCTACTTGTGATCTCTGTCAAATAAATAAATAAATAATCTTTAAAAAAAATGGGGAAAATATTTGAACAAACACTTCACCAAAGAAGATATACAGGTGGCACATACATACATACGTATGTAAAGATGCTCAATATTATATATTACTTGAGCATTGCAAATTAAACAATAATTTTTAAAAGATTTTATTTTATTTATTTGAAAGAGAGAGAGACAGCAATAGAGAGAATACAAGTAGGGTGAGTGGGAGAGGGAGAAGCAGGCTTCCCGCTGAGCAGGGAACCAGATGCAGGGCTCCGTCCCAGGACCCTGGGCTCATGACCTGAGCCAAAGGCAGAGGCTTAACAATGAGCCACCTATGTGCCCTAAGCAATAATTTGATAACACTACATATCTGTTAGATATGCTCCAAGCCCCAAACACCGACATCATCAAATGCTGGCAAGATTGTGGAAAAACAGAGAATCTCATTTATTGTCCATGGGAATGAAAAATAGTGCAGCCTTTGCAAGAGAGTTTGGCAGTTTCTTACAGAACTAAAAATATTCTTACACTATAATTCAGCAATCACACTCCTTGATATTTACTCCAAGGTGTTGAAAACTTATGTCCACACAAAAACCTGTACATGGATGTTTTGGTAGCGTTATTCATAATCCCCGAGCTGAATGATTAATAAACTGTGGTACTTCCAGACATGGAGTATTATTCACACTAAAATAAATAAGCTCCAACTCATGAAGACACGGAATCTTAAATGCATAGAATTAAATTAAAGAAGCCAATATTATATGCATATTAGTAAATGAAAGAAGCCAATCTGAAAATTCTACATGTTACATGATTCCAACTTTTTGACATTCTAGAAAAGGTAAAACATGGAGAAGGTAAAATAATTCCTGTCCAAGGTTTAAGGGAAGAAGGAGGGGTGAATAGGCAGGATAGAGTGAGTTTTTAGAACTGTAAATCTCTTCTGTATCATACTGTGGTGGATACATTTCTTTATATATTTTTTCAAAATACATAGAATGTACAATGTCAAGAGTCAACCTTGATATAAAATAAGGACTTTTGTTGGTTATGTGTCATTGTACATTCATAGATTATAACAAATATACCTCTCTGGTAGGGAGTGTTGATGTGGAGGGCATGGATTTGTGGAGGTAGGAGTTACATGGGAACTCTCTCTACCTTCTACTTGATTTTTTTAAATTATTACATTCAGTTAGCCAACATAGAATACATCATTAGTTTTTGATGTAGTGTTCAGTGATTCATTAGTTGCGTCTAATACCCAGTGCTCATCACCACACATACCCTCCTTCTACTTGATTTTGATATGGACTTAATCTGCTCTAAAAAACCCCAAGTCTGTTTTTAGAAAACTACAGCTTAATCCATTGGGTACGGTGTTGCATAAATATAAGTGTTTAGTAATTGTATAAATTGTTTGTAATTAATATCATGAATATTTCTGGTGTGGAACCACTTTTAACATGTTTCTGGAATTACCCATTCCAAAATATACTAGGATATATAATTCATAACCACTCCTTGAAAGTGACTTTTATTTCATTCTTACATCTAGAATATAGCATATTTTATTGTTATTTTTTGGACAGTTGATTAGATGTTTCTAGAGTTCTTTAAATGATATGGATACTTTTTTAGGTCTAAAATTTTGGGTTACTGCCTTTATGTTAGCTCAAAAGGCAAACCTTTCATCCCTCATGTGTATTAAAATTCCAAGTTGCAGCTCTAGGCTAATTGCAGTTTTAGCTTTATTTTTCCTCTGCACTTAATTTATTACTTAATTCTTGTTCTTAATCCCTAATTTTAACTTTGGGAGAATTCAGGTTTGTTTTATCCAACTACATATTAAAATTTATTTAACACCAATTTTATGACATTTTTCTTTTTCTTTTTTTTTTTTTTTTAAACAAGCTATAAGACTGGACTTTTTAAGTAAATTTTGCAAACAGTAACACTTCTTTTTTTTTTTATTTAAGCTTTTTTTAAAATTTAAACATATAATGTAACCCCACCACCCTCTCCCAACCCCTCTCCCCCCCACCCCCCTCAGTTTGTTTTATGACATTAAGAGTCTCTTTTGGTTTGTCTCCCTCCCGATCCCATCTTCTTTCATTTTTTCTTTTTCTACCGCCTTAATCCCCACCCCCGTTGCATCTCCACTTCCTCATATCAGGGAGATCATGTGATAGTTGTCTTTCTCCAGTTGACTTATTTCGCTAAGCATAATACGCTCTAGTTCCATCCATGTCATCGCAAATGGTAAGAGTTCATTTCTTTTGATGGCTGCATAGTATTCCATTGTATATATATATACCACATCTTCTTTATCCATTCATCTGTTGATGGACTTCTAGGTTCTTTCCATAACTTGGCTATTGTGGACATTGCTGCTATAAACATTTGGGTACACGTGCCCCTTTGGGTCACTACGTTTGTATCTTTAGGGAACAGTAACACTTCTAGCAAATCATTAATGCTATACAATTGTAACTTTCATTTCTAGTTTTCTAAAAGTTACTTTTGAGAATATGGGTTTATTTTTTATGTATTTACATAATTGTCTGCATGTTTGTTTTTTATGTTTTTTTTTTTTTAATTTATTTATTTGTCAGAGAGAGAGAGCGAGCACAGGCAGACAGAGTGGCAGGCAGAGGCAGAGGGAGAAGCAGGCTCCCTGGCGAGCAAGGAGCCCGATGTGGGACTCGATCCCAGGATGCTGGGATCATGACCTGAGCCGAAGGCAGCCGCTTAACCAACTGAGTCATCCAGGCGTCCCTGCATGTTTGTTTTTTTAAAAGTATTATTATAATTGTAAATACTCATTTCATTTTTTCAACTTTTTTAAAAAGAAAATGTGTGGCTTTTACTATTTTTGATTTGAGGTTTCAATTGGAGGTATAAATACAGATAATATTTGGAAGTTACTTTTAGTTAATTGAAAGCGATGTGTTTCTTTAAGGATTCAGTTACTGTAATGCAATTTATTAAAGTAATGGGCCCTGCTTTTGGGGTTTCTGAATTGAATACTTGCTTCACAACTTTGTGCCATATAATGATTCACTTAGCCACATTATGCCTCAATTTGAGGTATTAACTCTGTATTCATTGTTTTCCCCCACTGCGATAACTACCACAAACTTAATGACTTAAAGTAACACAAATTATCTTACAATTCGGTAGGTCAGAAGTTGGACATGGATATAATTAGTTAAAATGAATACACTTGTATAGTTAGCTGACTTCCTTTCTGAGGATATTTTCCTTGCTCATCCAGGTTGTTGGAAGGTTGTTGGAAGAATTCAGTTCCTTGTAGTTGCAGGACCAAAGTCCCCATTTTCCTGCTGGTTTTAAATTCAAGATCATTCCTATTTTGTAGAACATCTACTTCCTTTGGTTTATGACATTCTTTTTCCATCTTCAAATCCAGCAAGGCCAGGTCTGTCTACTCCTTGAAATGTTATTATCCCTCTGATCCTTCTTCTGTCAGTCATTACATCTCTCTTTCACCTCAGTCAAGAAAGAGTCTGTTTTTAAGGACTCGTGTGATTAGCTTGTAACCACCTTCCAGATTTAGGAAAATCTCACCATGTTAAGGTCTGTACCAATAATCATATCTTCAGAGTTCCTTTCACTATGTAAGATAACCAAGTAACATGACAGGGATTAGGATGAACATATTTGGAGTATCATTATTTTGTTTTTTACTGACTCTCCTCACTTTTAAAACTTTGCTTCTTCAGGGGTGCCTGGGTGGCTCAGTGGGTTAAGGCCTCTGCCTTCAGCTCGAGTCATGATCCCAGGGTTCTGGGATTGAGCCCCACATCAGGCTCTCTGCTCGGTGGGGAGCCTGCTTCCTCCCTCTCTCTCTCTGCCTACTTGTGATCTCTGTCAAATAAATAAAATCTTAAAAACAAAGCAAAACAAAACAAAAAACCTTTGCTTCTTCAGAAACACATATTAGGTATATATTGCATCTTCATTTCTATATCTTAGCTTCTTAAATTCTGTTTTATATTTTAAAATTTATATCTTTTGGCAATATTTCTGCAACCACAAGATGCTCTCTAATTCCTAAAGACCCTTGGCATATTGTCTTCACCAACTCATCAACACCTGCATTAGAAAAGCATACTTTTTCACTTATTTGGAGATTATTTTTAAGTCCAATTTGACCCCCAAAGGACTCAATTCAATCCCTACCTCATCCAAAGGGTCTGTCTTAACACTTTAATACATACTGTTATATGTGTCATTGTGGACATGTGTTGTACCATGTTTAACTTATTTGTTGTCTTATTTTTACATATTCATCCTAGTGCAATGTAAGTTTTGAAAGCCAGGACCACTGTCCTATACATATCAATGTTTAGAACAATGTTAGGGTCATCATGGCACTGAATGACTGCTTAATATTTCAGTGAACGAATCAATCAATAATCTCACTTAGTGGTTTTAATGGGATTACATGATATAAAAATTATTAAGATATGGCTAAACTAGTCTTAAATTAAGTTGATTTTTTAGCTACTTTGTTCCAAAGTTTGGACTTTTCCTTGGTACCAATGTTTTGAAAATAGGAAGCATCTGTCATGGCATGATGATTTTACTTAATAATTTTTCAGGAAACAATCTGAATAACTTCCATTAGTACCTAATAGAAAACTAGAATCTTATTGAAGATGATTATAAATACTTTTGCTTTTATAAACCTTTGTAAAGAATTCAGGAATGGGTGCCTGGGTGGCTCAGTGGGTTAAGGCCTCTGCTTTCGGCCCAGGTCATGGTCCTGGGGTCCTGGGATTGAGCCCTGCATCCGGCTCTCTGCTCAGTGGGGAGCCTACTTGCCCCCATCTCTCTCTCTGCCTGCCTCTCTGCCTGTTTGTGATCTCTGCCAGATAAATGGGTGAATTTGAAAAAAAAAAAGAATTCAGGAATAAAACACAAAAAGCTAGATTTCTATCAAAATTACTAGAATCATGGAAAATATAATCTTTTAGTTAGATATAAAAATAACAAGATGAGGTATATTTATACATATATGTTAAGTGTATTACTAATACTCATCCTTAGTTTACCAGCTCATAACTTCCTATTTGACATATACATGACAACTGAATTTTTTTTCAATGCGATATATTTTTTAAATGTTATTTTATTTCTTTTCAGTGTTCCAAAATTCACTGTTTATGCATCATACCCAGTGCTCCATGCAATACATGCCCTCCATAATACCCACCACTGGGATCACCCAACCCCCAACCCACTCCCCAGTTTGTTTCTCAGAGTCCACAGTTTCTCATGGTTTGTCTCCCCCTTTGATTTCCCCCAACTCACTTCTCCTCCCCATCCCCCAATGTCCTCCGTATTATTCCTTATGCTCCACAAGTAAGTGATAATTGACTCTCTCTGTTTGACTTATTTCACTCAGCATAATCTCCTCTGGTCCCATCCATGTTGATAGAAAAGTCGGGTATTCATCCTTTCTGAAGAAGGCATACTACTCCATTGTATATATGGACCGTATCTTCTTTATCCATTCATCTGTTGAAGGGCATCTTGGTTCTTTCCACAGTTTGGCAACTAATGACAACTGATTTGTATAGAAAATTGGACTAGAAATTTTTTCATTCTATCATTGTTCCAAATATATAGTTGAGTAGTTTAGTCACGCTGCCCAGTCTTAGTTGCATCCATGCTTTAAAAGTCTTCTATGGATAACATCTATATTCTTCGTACTAGACTCCTTTATACCTGTGTGGAGTGATTTTTTTTATCATCTTTTATTCAAATGACACCTTGATATATTAAGTGAGGGACAAAAGTATAATTCATCCTTAAAGTATTATGTCACACTATGACTTTTTAATGAATAAAGGAGAAACACTCTCTGCCTCATATCCTGTTGGTTGAGATTATATATGACTATATAAATAATAAGGATAAATATACATATATAATTTATTTAGACCATATGCATATTTATACACTAAAACATTCCAGTTTCATGAAATTATAGCTAAGACAAAAGTATAAAATATGGTGATCATTCACATTAGGGGATACAGAAATTACTTAGCCCTCACAATTTAGCATGCATTTTAACATTTTATAAAAAAGTACATTAGTCAATGAGTAGGAAATTGTCTAACCATCAATTAAGGAGATTTTCATCTGCAGACATGCATTATTGTTATTTTTAATATTACACAGAGTAAATTTCTGTTATAAATTGTTTTCACTGACCAAAAATCATGATTTTCTGCAATCTATGTTTATTTAATTTTAAATTCTAAGTTCTATTTTGAATTACATGTTATTTTCCAATCTGAGCCTTTATGAAATGATCTGAAACTTTAGTAATCATTCATTACAAACTTTCTCATGGAATTATACTCATTCTTGATTTGTCTTTCCACTTCGTTCTTTCTCTCTAGAAATCCTGAAAGTCATGGTCTCTATATACTAAAATAAAGCCAAATAATACAAGCCCTGAGCTAATTTAATGACCATGTGGAATATTTTACTTGAAATAAGTCTAAATTGAATGAATTTAGTTCAGTGTGTGTTTCTCTTCATGAAAATGATTTTAAATTAAATCCTGCAAGAAAGTATGCTATTGTGGATGGGAAATACGAAGTGTCAAGAGGGTCTTTCTTTCATTCTACTTCTATTATGTAATAAAAACGAACTCAGGTAGGTTTTCAGCACTTGCAAGTAATTTACTTCCATCTAAATCAGTGCTTTTATGCTGGTCAAAATGATGGTTCACTTTGTCATTTGTCATCTGAACTAAAGTCTGCCTAATATTGTATTCCCTATATATATGTATCCCCATATATATTATTTATTCTAGATAAGATTGTCACTAAAGTGGGGGGAGTAGGGAGAGGGTGGTTGAGTTATGGACATTGGGAAGGGTATGTGCTATGGTGAGTGCTGTGAAGTGTGTAAGCCTGACGATTCATAGACCTGTACCCCTGGGGCTAACAATACATTATATGTTAATAATATATATATATTAAAAAAGAATTTTAACTTATAATTTAAAATATTAAGTGCATAAATAAATATATCAATCTTGGAAAAAAAAAAAGATTCTCACTAACACACGCTAAGGCATTAACAGGTAGCCAAGAGGATGACCATGCAGTGGAGCTGCCTTGTTGAAGACCCACCTCAATCCCACAGCAACCCTCTAAAGGACCTCTCTGAAGATTAGGTATCAGATCCTGTAATTCCGAAGAAAACAAAGAACCCAACCACCCAACACCTATTTATATGTGTGATCTATTTTAAATCTCATTTTAAGTTAGAGAGTAGAAGGAAATAATTCAGAAAAATAAAATTAGAAGAATGTGGGCCCCAACAGAGCAGTCTTATCAAAGGCTGATTTAAAGTTTGTATGTCAGTTTTATTCAGTTGGTCACAGGGGAAAGTCATGGAATTATATTTGCCATATTTAGGTGGTTTGAGTGTAATGTGGTTGAGAGGCAGTCATTTATTCATGGCTCTTAAGAAGAAGTATTCTGAGAGGCAGGAAGTCATACTGAGGCAGGCCATGAATTAGGTTTTGTTTTTTTTTTAGGACATATTTTTTAAAGTTTATTTTTATATAAACATATAATGTAACCCCACCCACCTCTCCCAACACCCCTACCCCCTACCCCCCTCAGTTTGTTTTATGACATTAAGAGTCTCTTTTGGTTTGTCTCTCTCCCGATCCCATCTTGTTTCATTTATTCTTTTCCTACCCCCTTAACCCCCACCCTTGTTGCATCTCCACTTCCTCATATCAGGGAGATCATATGATAGTTGTCTTGCCATTTGCGACGACATGGATGGAACTAGAGGGTATTATGCTTCGCGAAATAAGTCAATCGAATTAGTTTTTTTTTAAGTTTTTCTGTCTTTTAATTCATCTTTTGAGAAAAGCAGATTTGGTTATTTCTTAATGATTTCTATACAATGTAAGTAAATAGAGATTACTCCTGAAAAACAGATCATTGAGTAGGCCAGGAATACATGCTTAAGTACATTCTCCCAAAGACTATGCTTCTTATAGGAACATGTGCCAAAAAAAAAAAAAATGAACGTTAAACAACCATATTTTAGTATAGTATAGTATAGTATAGTATGGTATGGTATATAGTATAGTAATTGAGGCCAAGAGAACAGTGAGAGCAATAGTCAAGTTTATAAATATAAAACTTTAAAAACTGTGACAAAAAGCGAAAGTAAGCATCAACAAGATTTGTGTGCAAGGTTTTGTCATCCCTAATGTTATTTAATATTGTTCTTCAAAGCATGATAAAGTAATTAAGCGAAAATAAAAATAATAATAATAGCCCAGCTGCTAATGAACAGGTTTATTATTTATATCAATGTTTGTATGAAATAGTCATAACTTAGATGGACTAGCAAAAAACACACTGCACATGGATGAAAGGTGATAGCTCTGAGTGATTTAAGGTTAGGACATATGCCTGGTCTTGGGGAGACTCTTGTATTTCCTCTTGGATGCTCTAAAAACTAATTTGACATCTACAGATTTGTGAGGTTCTTCTCAATGAATTTGTTTTCCTCCCCCTTTTTCTTCTGTAATGGGAAAAACCCAATTTACTTTTATTTCTGACATTTCTGAGATTTCTTTAAAACTTTTTTTGAATGTTTATCTGGAAATGTTAAAACATTGTAACTTTTTGTTTATTAACATTGTTTCTTACAGGATTAGTATGTATATTGTCAACGTATTCTTTACAAAAAGTTAAGAGCATGACCCTCAAGTCTATCTTGTGTCAAATACTCCTTTATTTATTTAATGAGGAAATCAGTAAGATAACTGAACTGGTTCCAAGGAGACTACAGACTGGTTTATATAGCCAGTGAAAGAAAAAACAAAAACTAAAATAAGATTGTTAAATTAGATACTAATTGGGGCGCCTGGGTGGCTCAGTGGATTAAGCCGCTGCCTTCGGCTCGGGTCAAGATCTCAGGGTCATGGGATCGAGCCCTGCATTGGGCTGCCTGCTTCCTACTCTCTCTCTGCCTGCCTCTCTGCCTACTTGTGATCTCCCTCTCTATCAAATAAATAAATAAAATATTTAAAAAAATTAGATACTAATTGTCTAATTTCCTATAGGACAATAAAACCACAACCTTTGGTATTATCTTTTACATTTCAAGTCTTTTAGAATTTAAATTTTAATATCCAAGAATGACTTTGAAAGACATCAAGTAATCTTTCTGCTATATTTCTGTATTTTAAATAATTAATCTTAATGATATATTTAACCTCCATAATTCCAACTATGATGTTTGCAAGTTTTCATGATTTCTGAGATTTAAGAAGAAATGGCACATCCTTGCACTGCATTCTTTTTAGAAATCCTGCATTTTCTTCAATCATAGTAAGGTACTATCATCTACCTTTCTGTTCCTATAGCTTTTACTCCCTATTAGTATCTCAGTTCCTTACACCAGATACTCACTAAGTAATATATCTACTTTTGAAACAGCAGGGTAATATATCTAAGTAATAGTTATGTAAGTAATAACTAAATAATATATCTACTCTTGAAACAGAACAAAGGTGTTCACACTTTTGTTGAACCTTAGTGTTTTTAATGAGAAATTTTGAAGTTTCCAATTTTATTAAAAAGTGTAAGTAATGAAGTGCTGGAAGTAACTTCTATTTCAGTGTTAGTAATACCTGACATCCTAGAAATGCTTTGTTTATTTTTGTCTGCAAAATTTGTTACTGGCCATGGCTCTATCTCTTGCTCTGATCTTGGAGGCATCTCTCCAAAAACCTGGTACAGTTGATTTTTGTTTGTTTTTCAGCTTAAAAAGGTTTTTCTCTCAGCTATGTAGGTCAAATATTAGATCAAATTTTGAAAAAGACAAATGAGACAGAGTTTAACTATTTTATTCCAAAGATATTAGCCACTAATGTTGGAAATGATACAATCCATAAATAATAAAACTCCTACTACATTAAACTCTACAGTGAACTTCATACTATTTTGAAATTGTTAAAAATATTAAATAAATGCTCAGCATTCAACTGCTATATTTATTTCACAGGAATAAATCAAGTATTCAGCTTTGGATTTTGGCTGGATTGAGAGGTACTCTTTTAGTGACAGTTTTTCTCTAACTTTTGTTCTTGGTGAAGGTTTTAAGCGGATTAAGACAGTTAAGGGTTCTGGTGGAAGTGCAATGATCCTAGACCCCTCAGTCAGAATGCCTGGGTTTGAATCCAGCCTCTGAAACAGGGACAGCAATTGTAACTCTCTTGGTGTGGTTGTTAGGATTAAATAAGTTTACTCATTGAGCACTAAGAAAGGTGACTGATACAGAAAATATAATTATTTTTGTTATTATTATTAAACACAACAGTGACATGATAAAAATGCTCCATTACTGTTCTAAGAAGATTATATAAACTCAGTTTAAGCAATTATATTATCCAAACTCAGAAATGGAAATTGTGTTACTTATTTACATAGACTATATGAATGGCAACAGGTGATACTCCACTTAGTGAAGGGAGAGAAAGGAAAAACATATTCCTGAAAATGTAAACATGCAATGGGTTGAAGAGAAGGCCTTATCGATATGGAAGGAGGGGATATGGAGGCATGGCAGGAAAGTATGGAGATTTGAATCACACAAACTTTCAACTACTGCCTTAGAATAAGAAGACTGTCATAAGGAAAAGCAGTGTTAAGTCCTTGTTGTAAGAGAATTCTGCCTAAAAATTTTAAGTTTAAGATGTTCTGCACAGATTTGTATTCTAACTTTTTTTTTTTTACTATTCCTGCTTTTATTTTAAGCAGTTGGCTCAGTCAAAAATATAAAAGAAAAAATTATTCCTGAAGGCAACAAGACTAATATTTGCCAAAATATTTACTGTTAAACCCGTCTTACTAATTAAATATCTTCACTTTAAGGAAAAGAATAATATTATAACACGGCATCAATGAAAGTATGTTTTTTCTCCACAATTGCTTTAAATGAGATAATGTCTTCAAGCTCTCCCATCTCCTTGAATTGTGTTCAATGGGACTATTTGATAGTATTTGATGATTAAGAAATTGTAATGAAGAAAAAAGCATTATGCTTTTACCTCATACTTTAAGGTGGCCATCCTTTGAGGGGCGGGGGGAAGCTATAGCTTAAAAATCCACTCTCTGGAAAGCAATATCATTGAATCACTATCACAGTTCTTTTCACTGTGCTAAATGAGCTAAACCTTTTTGAACAAAAATGTCTGTGTTCGTTAATAGGGCATAACTAGGAAGCTTCAGCCATTGCTTGTTGCCTCTGCAGTGAGATGTCCTCATTGTGTTTTTTCATGTCATTATCAGATACTTGGATTTGCTGTCACTTCAGAATCCAGAGGAGCCATTTGGAACTAATTTGCCATATCAGTTTAATGGACTTAACTGCCTTATTAAATAT